>APFE031601799.1:19330-70489 GCA_000404065.3 Pinus taeda | reverse complement strand
GCCAATACAGTTTCTAGTGCATTTATGGAAACAATTCAAAAGCTACATGGAAACCCAAGATTATTGTAAGTGACAGAGATCCCATTTTCACTAGAAATTTTTGGACAGAATTATTTTCTTGTCTTGGTACTCAGTTAGCTCATAGCTCATCTTATCATCCTCAATCTGATGGGAAAAATGATATAGTAAACAAATGTTTGGAAGGATATCTTCATTGCTTTGTATCTGATAAATAGACACAATTGGTCAAATGGTTGCGGCTGAATGGTGGTATAAAACTTCCTTCCATTTAGCAACAAAAATGACCCCATTTATGGCACTTTATGGGTATCAACCACCATCCATCACATCATATTTAAGAGAAAATTCTAAGGTTCACGCAGTGGAACATCACATCGAACATCAACAATAAGTCCTCCAACTCTAATAGGATAACCTCGTGTTGGCACAGAATAGAATGAAACAATAGGTAGATCAACGTCGCAGTAAAATAATTTTTGATGTAGGTGATTGGGTATTCCTACGGCTACAACCATATAAGAAAATGTCCCTCAAGCAAGCTAAGAAGGATAATAAATTATCACAAAAGTATTATGGTCCGTAAAAGGTGTTGCAAACTATTGGTACTATGGCATACAAATTGGAGCTTCCTGCAACTTCTCGATTGCACCCAGTTTTCCATCTTTCATGTTTAAAGAAGGTTATAGGCAACAAGCTCCCAGTTCAAACAATATTGCTAGAACTTGACGAGGAAGGAAAAATTATATTGGAACCGGAAGAAGTCACGGAAACAAGAACTCAACAGCTATGAAATCGTTCAATTTCAGAGTATCTTATCAAGTGGAAGAACTTATCTGCTGGAGATTCCACATGGGAGGATGAGAATTTTATGCAGAAGTATCGAGAACTACTCAAGCATTGACGACAACACTTTTTTGAAGGAGAGGGCATGTTGGGTCCCTATAATACGAGTGATTACCCCATTACTATTTTAGTTATACCCCTTATTAGTATTGTTGTGCCCCTATTGCCCCCATATTGTTATTACCGTGCCCCATAGAATCCCTCTATTGTTATTTTTGTGGCTTTATATTATTATTGTTAGGTTGGCTAGATTAAATTGTGACTCCTTAGACTCCTATATATAGAAAGGAGGTTTTGTCATTTGAATCATCCAAGAATTTTTCACTTATGTAATGTAAAGGAGGTTGCCCCCTCGAAGAGGCTGAATTCTAAGGCGTTGATCTATCTTTTCTATCTTTTCTTGAGCTGGTTTCATAACATCTTCTCTCCATCAACATCCATACACTCAATAGCCTTCTGAAAACAATTTACCTTATTCATATGAGTAAACAAATAATCTACGCTCTAAATCATATTATATTATCCCAAGGGAATCACATTTAGATGTGTTGATATAGGCATACCATTCAACTCAAATGCACAATCTATTACCTAATGATGACCTCTTTTCTTGGTACCTATAGCTAATTGCACCAACAAACACTCTTCCTTCTCAATAATGGATATATAATGATTCATATACATCTGATCAATTATTGCATATATCCAAGGAATGATATGACCAACACCTCCAACTATTTGTACCCCCTAAGCACTGTAAATCTGAGGTATATTAGTGTGGTACAAGGACTATCCTTCTTACGATGATCCTTGCCATAAATCCAACACTACAATGATCCTTTGCCACTGACTTTATGCTTTTTCTCTTTAAGTTGAGTTCCATGTCCCTTCTCAACTACACTGAACTTCTTGTAAGGAGCCACATTTTATTTTTCATCCACATCTTGAGTTATTCCCAGCTTCCAAGGGCATTTTCCTTTAGCCTTCTCATTCCCCTTCCAATCACCCTTAGGCTTAGACTTCCATTTCAAATACTCATAACAATTCTTTAATTTTCTAATGACATCCTCCAATTAATGAGGCTTGTGGTTCTCAATATGATCATTGAACACTAAGGGATGTCCATGGGTGAATCTTTGAACATTTTTCTTCTCATCCCTAAGGTAAGGCACATACCTCAACAAATATAGAAACTTAGTCATGTAATATTTATCTATCATGGAAATAATATTAAGTTTATATAACTACTTAGCTTTTCAATTATACTATCTCTTGGAAAAGTACTTCTTCATGAAGAGTCTTTTAAACTCATACCAACTCAAATCCTCTATCCTAATGCCTCTAAATAACTTCACATATTCACACGAAATATCTTCTCTTCATTTAAGACTAAAAACACTATATTGGCTTTCATATTTTCTATATAAGCATAAAATTCAAAAAAAAATCTTCATCCCAGGTAACCATGCTTCTGCATCTTTTAGTTTCTTCATCTATCCATTGACTGTAGGAGGTATTGAACTCATCTGGAAAACAATGCTCTCACTCATCCTCTATTAGGCCCCTACTAATAGTGTAACCCCTTATTGTTATTAGTACAACCCACTTATTATATTGATGTACCCATGTAGTGCCCATATTGTTACTATTGTGCCCCATAGAAGCCCACTATTGTTATTATTGTGCCCTTACATTATTATTGTTATGTAGGCTCTGATTATGTTATGACCCCTTAGACTCCTATATATAGAGAGGAAGTCTTTTCATTTGCATCATCCAAGAATTGTTCATTTATGTAATGAAAATGAGGTTTCCCCCTCGAAGAGGCTGAATTCTAAGGCGTTGATCTATCTTTTCTATCTTTTCTTGAGTTGGTTTCATAACATTTGGTATAAGAGCTTTGGATTCTAGGGTTTTGTTGCTCCAAACAGGTCATCGTTGAATTTCCGCTATAACGTTTTTTTTATGCGATGTTTCAGATGCTAAAAAATAGACCCATTTGAGAAGACATGGTGTTGAATCTCAGGTCTGAATTTCAGAGCTTTTTGCGCTATATTGTCGGAGATATGATCTGAGGAAGTTGGTCCTTTTGCAAAATCCTGAATTACATTCAAAACAGGTGACCTGGGGAAAATCGTCATAACTTTCTCTCTGAGCATAAGATTGAAATTTCGTCAGAAGGTACGAAAAGACGACGGACTGTAGTTTCTTGTATATATTTTTTACTGCCAAAGGTTGAAATAGTGACACGTGGCACTTCATACAAATTTTCTCTTCCGGAAAGGTCTATAATCAGGTCATCTTGGGAGATTACGCATAACGCTTCATTGGAGAATCCAATTGGGGTCAGACTAGTGGCATTGGAAAGAGGGCACAGTGGAATACTACAAGTCATAGTTTCAGAACGTAAAGATCTGAAAGTACAAAGTTATAGTCATTTCAAGATCGAGCTCCTAAAATCAAGAAAAAGCAAGATAAGGAAGTTTGATGGCAAGGATCCGGTAAATTGGATACGTCGGATAGAGTAATATTTTGATCTACATGGTGTTCCACTGTTACAAAACATATGTATTGCATCTTCATATTTAGAAATGGATCAATTTTTATGGTATAAAGGGCTTTTTTCTCATAAAAAACTTGTTACATGTTTAATTTTCATGGAGGAAATAATAGCACATTATGAGGATACAAAGAGTAACACCTTCTTTAGAGCAATACCACAAAAATTGGTAATAGTAAAAGGGCTTTGTTACATATTCGAAAGTAAAATTATGGAAACAAGGAAGTCTACCCCTCACAACTATAAATATGGAAGTGTTATTTCTCCTAGCCTTCCACAACCTACAAGGGTTACACCACAACAATTGGAAGAAAAAAGAGAAAAAGGGCCTTGTTACAATTGTGATAGCAAATGCACTAAAGTTCATAAGTGTGTTGAGAAGAAATTATTTTACATAGATTATGAAGACGAGGAAGAAAAGGATCAAGAAACATCAAAAGAAGACGATATACGTGAGGACCCCACCCCAGAGAAAGAAGAAATGAATCAGACCATATCTTGTATAGCATTGGCAAGAATTACCACTCCTCAAACTCTCAAGATAAAAGCACATATCAAGAAGAAAAAGGTGAAAGAATTGAAAGATCACATCAAGAAATAAGAAATGAATCCAACCATATCTTGTAATTTATTGGTTGAAATTACCACTCCTCAAACATCAAGATAGAAGGACATATCAAGAAGAAAAATTTTCAAGAAGTGAAAGATCACATCGAGCATCAAGAAATGAATCCGACCATATATTGTAAAGGATTGGAAGAAATTACCACTCCCAAACTCTAGAGATAGAAGGACATATCAAGAAGAAAAAGGTTCAAGCAGTCAAAGATCCCATTGAGCATCAACAACAAGTTCTCCAACTTTTAAAGTATAACGCCACTTCGGTGCAAAATCAAACGAAACAACAAGTAGATCAACATCATAGTGAAAAATGTTTTGATGTAGGTGATTGGGTATTTTTACTACTACATCTCAAGCAAGCTATTTATGAGAAGGAAATGTTGGTAATACTACATGCACTTAAAAAATGGTGACCTTACCGAATGTGAAGACTCTTCAAGGATGATGATGTGGAATCATTGTTTTGTGCTAATTGTATTATCCAACCAGATTTCACAAACGAAGCAAGGGATGAATGGAAGAAGGACGAAGAAGTATGGCCACTTATTCAAAATTTGCAAAAGATCGCAATTCAAACAATATAAACAGAAATTGAAGAGGAAGAAAAAACCATATTGGAACCTAGAGCAGCACATAAAAAAGAACCCGACAGCTACGAAATCGATCAATTTCAGAATATCTCATCAAGTGGAAGAATTTACCTGCTAAAAATTCCACATGGGAGGACAATAATTTTATACAGAAGCATCAGGAACTACTCAAGCATTGAGGAGAACACTTTTTGAAGGAGAGGGGCATGTTAGACCCCTATAATACTAGTGTAACCCTTTATTGTTATTAGAACAACCCACTTATTATATTGATGTACCCATGTAGTGCCCATATTGTTAATATCGTGCCCCATAGAAGCCCACTATTGTTATTATTGTGCCCTTACATTATTATTGTTATGTAGGCTCTGATTATGTTATGACCCCTTAAACTCCTACATATAGAGAGGAGGTCTTTTCATTTGAATCATCCAAGAATTTTTCAGTTATCTAATGTAAAAGAGGTTTCCCCCTCAAAGAGGCTAAAGTCTAAGGTGTTGATCTATCTTTTCTATCTTTTCTTGAGTTGGTTTCACAACATCCTCTAAGGATGTTGAAAGTGATGTTGAAAGTGATGTCTCTCAGAACTAGTACAACGATATAAGCCATGAGCATTGCCTCTCCTATTAGGTGTATCCAACCATCTACCACCTTTGGTCTTATCATCCATGTCCAAGTTGTGTCCTGATCAAGACCTGCTACCTTAGGCCCCATTAGACCTTACTTCCTATCCATGACTGATCCTTAGTTTTCCCTATATCTCAAAATATGATAATCTCTAAAGGACAATTTTGTTAAATTCTGCTTGCTTTTCTTGAGCCCTCGTAAGCCTTTCCTTCGACACAATCTTCTTTTTATTATCCTCCTTGCAGCTTATGATTTCTTCCTTTGAACATCTCAAGATATATGTTATATATGGAGAATTCTCATCTTATTGTTGCTCCATTGATCTGTGAGGAAAGGCATGTAAATTGTAATCCACCATTATTTTCATCCTCTCTAATATTCTTCTTCCTACAAACATGCCATGTTAGATAAGCCAAATATAGACAAGATTAAACCATACATTAATGAACTTAAAGGGCTACCTAGTATACACAAATCATTCTGGATTAGCATGATATACATGTGTATACACATAATCACATTATTATATCAAAATATTACATCATGAATGATAACACAAACTATATCGATGACTATATACATGGAAGCCATAGACAATACAATGCATGCATATGATTGACATGAATGCATGACAATCACATTTAGCCGATTGATCCCAAGTGTTTGAATGTGCAAAATTTGTTACCAATTTGTATCATGTCCTCCCACATTTACCCACTTTTATAAGCTAATCAGACAAAATGTGTGTGGATAGGTACTATGATATGGCCCTAATTCTAATTTACAGTTATAGGAGAGCGTCAGCCCACAACTTTTGATTACTAGATATTAAGTCAGAACTTGTTTTTCTCAAGCCTAAACCCCAACCCACATAGCATTGATATGGTTATGAGACTCCACCCACATGCATAGGCAATATTCCATGTAGTTATTACAAAAAACTCTAGTTTTGTTCCAATGTTTCTAAGATCTGAGCCATTTTTCCAGGTGAGCCTCTAGACTGCTACCCATAATTAATTGAATCTTCCATAATCATAATTAACATGGAAATAATTTCAAACATTCAAAATTCAAGTAGGAACTTGAGCTAGACTACCTAGTACACATTAGACATTTCATCAAACATATGGTAAGCATATGAGTTATAATTCATGAATGCATATCTAAACTTACATATTTGAGCTTCATCTTAGAATCACCAAGAAGGTCCAATTTCATCTCAAGTAGTTGCAACAACACTTGTTAGCCCATGCATTCATCAACCATTCAAATACTTAACAAATCATGAACAATATCCATATCTAGAGCAGATAATAGGACCATGCTTATAACTAAACTATAACGAGAATATTAACCATGAAAAATTAGCCTAAAATCTAGATAAGAAATAGTACAACTTCTCATAAATCATAATGAGGAAATATCTTGTATTAACATATGTAAAATCCAACGAAGTCAGGGACATCCAAGTACCACTAGACCATATGTTGGACCAGTATATTTTAGTCATTACTACCATTTCTTACAATATCTTTCATCCATTCCTACCATTCTTTATCACTAATTCCAATTCAAAATTATTTATGCACTTGTGGATAAGTAATACTTGTTCTCCTTTATTTTTAATAAATTCAAGATTATCATGCATGATTTTGTTAATGATGGTTTATTAATGATTTTTTTATAATGTCCTCATGATATTAGCCTCCAAGATCTATACAAGGTTTCAAATATCATCTTGAGCTCATAATCAAGTATTGCAACTCAGAAATTTGTTGGGATAGAAAGTGGTAGTTTTGTGTTGGACATTTTTGGAAAATGAAGATGAATCTTGAGAATTAGTTTTTAGGAGGGAAGTTTTCCAAAATTTGGTCTAGATACAAATAAATAAAAGGTTCTATGAAGGTGATTTTCTCAGATTTGTCGTTGTGTCCCTTGTCTAAATTCTCACAATTGCAATACCATATTTCACTTATTCTAGCTAAATCATGATGGAGATATCTTTAAGATCTAATCTTGTTGATCCATTTATTGTGGATAACCTAAAATTGTAATGGAAATAATTATGTAATTAATGTAGTTGTAACTTCCCTTTACTCTTTGTGTATTTAAGTGAAAATAGAGATCAAAAATGGGAGGAGGGGAAATTATTGAATTAGAGGCAGAGCTCAGAGTTGTATTTATTGATTTCTATTTTTTAATGAAAGGAGCTATTGGTGAAATTTCATAATTGTCTACTTGTATGTGATTTGAATTATTTGTCAAGGAAAAATTGACTCTTGGGCAATTGGGCCAACTACCATGGATGAGGTGTTCCCTTAAGCATCTCAAGTAGTTTAGTTGTGTGCCTATTTATTTCATTTCAATTGTCTTTCACTAAAGTAAATTCATTTTTTTTTAAGTAATTTGTAGCTTGTCACATCTTCCTGATCTATTGTTTCTTGGAATTTATAGATTTCATTAAATTTTCTACCCTATATTAGCATTTCAACTCTCTCGGTTATAGTAGGTTAAATTTTCAATTCACTAATGTGTGATTTAATTTAGTATTGATTCAAGTAATGTGATTAGAATAATTCTTTTTCTCTCATTTACTTTTTGGTTTTTAAATCTAGTATTGTTTTCTAGGTCTTACATTTCATTTCTTGTCAAATGAGCTTCATAGTGTAGAAACCAATCATGTAGAACTAGTGTTAGTTGTTGGAATTTGGTTTCATATATTTTGTAGATTGCCTTGAAACAAAAAGACGTTCCTCAGGTTGATAATTAGTGTTCAGGTGATTAGCTGTTTTTTGATTAAGCAATTAATTTTCCTCAACACCATAGATTGGGTTGAACCAAATATTTCTTTTAGTTAATCACCCTCTTGCCATATTCTAAGTATAATGTGGGGTCTCATGGGATAAATAAAGATATAATCAATTAATGACTCACATGGTTAAAGCACTTCCACCCTCAAACTACCATTATCTCACCTAAACCACTCTCGAGATCACAAAACCAAACCAGGCTTGCATGCCTCATAATTTCTTCACTATACATTGAGGAATTTGTCAGTATCCACCAATCTATCAAGGGATGCCTAGAAAAAACCATTTCCACTGCAACCCTCGGAAAGTTTCCTGAGACAACCTCACTTAATTCCAATACCTTCTAGCTATCCAAATCTCAACCAAGAATGAATCTCGTCACACCATGGCCATCCAGGAAATGGCAACGAAATATTGAAACCACTATGAAACTACGAAAAACCCATGCCAATTACAATAAATTAACAAAAGAAACAAATGCATGTACCATGCATTCACACATTAGCTATGAAATCACAGATGTCATATGTTACCTGCAAAATATTCTTGCTAAAGTTGTTGATCCAACCTTCTCCTCGTTTCCTTCACTTTCATTTTCTTTTCCTTTTACTTCTTTTGGTTGCTTTCTTTCCTTCCTTCCTTGTATCATTTTTTCTTCATTTTCCTTCATTTTCCGTCTAATTTCATTAGCATGCATATTTGTGTCTATTCACCTTCATTTTCTCATATTTTCCTTTATTTCATAATTAAATGACAGTTATTTCATTTTTGCCTTTGTAAATTCCTTTGTCAACTTCCATGGTGATTATTAAACCACAAATGATGCCCAATATGATTTTTTCCAAACATTAAGCTTGGAATACATATCCCATGACCTTGGTATTATTTTGTGTTTATTATCATTTATTACAAGGAAATTTAACCTGGGGCTATTACAGACTCCTCCCCTTAGGGGAATGCCAACCTCAGTGTTTTATGACACCTATGACCAACAAATAGCTAAAAAGGAAACATATTATCTATGCATCCTTACAAGCTTTGTCGGTGTAGTTTTTACAATGACATACTACTAAAAACAATAAACATACCGCTTATTGGAGCTTTGTAACATAGCTCATTGTAGTATTTTCAATGATATATATATATATATATATATATATATATATATTATATATAATATATATATATATATATATATATATATATATATATAACAGATACAAAACCCACATCTGATGAGTGATATCCCCGTGTAGCTTCTTCAGGCTCAAAGTGCCTCCATTGCACCTTAATTTTCTTTATTTCTCAGTTCCAGAGCATAAGCTATTTCAACTTCATTATGCATTATGGTTTTGGATGGAATTCTACATTTAGTTTCACATTTAATACAAACTAGTCAATTACATGATCATAATCCTCCACATATCTCTGAAACAATGAAACATGGAAAACACCATGGACTTTCATTGTCGAAGGCAGTGCAATTATGTAGGCTGGTAGTCCAATTCTCTCGAGTATCTAAAAAGGAGTTCAATAGTGAGGTACCAACTTGGCCCACGACCCAATCCTCAAGGAGCTCATCTTGGGCTTGATGTGCAAGAACACATGCTCCCAACCTAAAATTCCTTGAATTCCCTATGATGATTTTCATAACGTTTCTACATGTCTTTTGTTTCCTTCATGTTCTTCTTTATAACATGCATCTATAGTTCTATCTCAGTCAACATGTTTGGTGCAATCAACAACCTATTCACTAGATCAATACATTTGATAGGAGTATTACAAGTTTTTCCCATAAATACCTCAAAAAGACTCATCCTTAAGGACTCTTGATACCCATTATTATATGGAAACTCTACCAATGGATGATACTCCTCCTAGTTCATATGTTGATGCATAGCGTGCATCCTCAACATATCCCCAAGAATATTGTTGACCCTCTATGTCTATCCATCTATAAGTAGATGATAAGTTGTATTGTAAGCTAACTCTCTTCCCAATCCTCCAAACAATTGCTTCCAAAACATGGAAGCAAATTTGATATAATACTATTAGAAACGCCATGCAACCTCACTATCCCCTTGATGAAGATTTGAGCTACCTCACTAGCTAAATTAGTAGACTTTATTGCAATGGAGTCAGTTTCCATACTCAACCTTTCAAGCACAGACATGATAGAACCATGCTTCTTCAATGTCCTCAACAAACTTGTAATGAAATCGATGGAAATTACCTCCCATTTCAATTGTAAAATAAAGATAGGCTGCAATAAACTAGCTAAATTCTTACACTATGTGTTCACTTGTTGACAATCCAAAGATCTCGCAAAAAACTCATCCACTTCTTTCTTCAATTTTGTCTAATGGTATAACTTCTTAAGCTCTCTCAATGTCTAATGATATCTAGGGTGACCTAAATATAACTTGACATGAAACTCCCTCAAGATAAGTTCTTGAGATCACTACTATCTGGTACATAAATCATAATCATGAATCTAACCAATTCATCTTCCATAAGTTCTTACTCATCATCCCTATCACCTTCAGCATCGTGATGTAATATCTCCTTTAGTTGTTGGTACATGTCATCATTTTTCCCTTCTTGCAAGATCTTTTTCTGAAAATTAATAACTACTAGCTGAAATATGATTCAGTTGAAGTCTCCTACTAATATCATCTACAACCATGTCCTCCTTTCCCTTAATGTACCTTATCTTGAAGTCAAACTCAGTAAGGGTGGCCAACCATCTAGATTACCCAACATTTAGATTAGGTTGGTCGAACAAGTACCTCAGTCCACTATGATCACTCGTCACAATAAACCTCTTCCCAAGAAAATAATGCCACCACATATTTAGGTCATGAATGATAGTTTCCAACTCGAGATCATGAGTCACATAGTTCTCCTCATGATATTTCAACTTTCTTGACTCATAACATACCGTCTATCCTTCCTACAATAGGACTCCTCAAAGTCCTCCCTTGCAAGCATTTCGACATACCCCAAAATCCTTATGAGGATCTATAATCTTCAAGACTAGAAAATTGGTAACCAAATGCTTCACCTACTCATAACTATTTTCTCTCTCCTTAGCCAATTTAAACTTATTTCCCTTCCTTTGCAATGATTTAATAGGATATGTAATCCACGAGAGGTTCCTGGTGAACATCCCACGATAACCTATTGGTCCCATGAATTATATGACCTCATCTACATTCGTAAGAGCTTTCCACTCCATCATAGCTTTAATATTTTCTAAGTCCATTGCTACTCCTTCCTTGGAAAGAACATGCCCCATGCAATGAAGCTAATTCTGAAAGAAACTGCACTCGATAAGATTGCCATACAACTAATGCTATCTCAATAATATCAACAATCCTATGATGTGCTCTATGCTCTCTTCCTCATCTTAGAATATAACAATATCTCATCAATAAACACTATCACAAAATTTTAGAGATAAGGACGCAAAACACTATTCATCAAACACATGATAGTGGTTGGAGCATTAGTAAGACCAAAAGGAAGCACCACAAACTCATAATACTCATACCTGGTACATAACCAAATATTGGAAAGAACTTATTCTTTGATGCGCACTTTATGATATCTTGATCTACAATCCTTGTTTAAGAACACTACTACTCCCTCCAGCTAATAAAAAAAAATCATGAACCTACGAAAAAGGATTATTGTTCTTAATAGTCACCTTCTTGAACTGCTTGTAATCAATGCACAGCTTGAGAGTACCATCCTTCTTCTTTACAAAAAATACTGGTGCACCTAAAGGTGACATGCTTGGCCTTATGTATCCTTTATTAAGAATTTCCTTAATATGCAACTTCAATTCTACCAACTCTGGAGTACTCATTTTGTAAGGTTCCTTTGATCACGGTGCTTCTTCTAGTACCAACTCAATAGAGAAATCCAGTTCCCTATGAGTTGACGATACTAAAATATTTACTGGAAATACATCCTAAAACTACTTCAAAATAGGATATTCTTTCAAGACTTCATCATCCTCAGAATCCTTCCCTTGTCACTATAAACATGCACTGAAAACAATACACATAATTTCCTACTACCCTACTTAACTTTCATAGATGTATCCATTATCACTAATGTAGGCTTCTTCTTTCCCTTCAAGATTTTATTTTCCCCATTATCATCAAGGCACTCAATATCCTTCTCATAAAAATCTACCTTAGTCCTATGAGTAAACAACTAACCCACACCCAAGATCGTACTATATGATCCCAAAGGAAGCACATTTAGATGTGCTCATGTAGGCATACCATTCAACTCAAATGCACAAGCTCTCACCCACTGATCAACTCTTTTCTTGGTCCCTATATCCAATTGCACCAACCAAGACTCTTCCATCTCAATAATTGATGTCTCATGATCTACCTACCTATTATCAAGTGTTGCATAGATTCAAGGACTACTCTGATAAACATACCCAACATTCTACACCTCCTAAGCACTGTAAATTTTAGGTCTACTACCATGGTACAATGGAAAATCCTTTTGGTGATGATCCTCACCAAAAATCCAACACTACAATGATTCTTTGCTACTACCTTTATTATTTTTCTCTCTAGGATGATATCCATGTCCCTTCTCAGCTACACTAAACTTCTTATAGGGAGCCACAATTTCTTTCTCACTTACATGTTGAGGTATTTAATGCTTGTTTGATGAAAAAATATCTTCTATGAACATAAGTGAGTCCCCTAGATCTACTGGCTTGATCTAGAAACAAAAAAGTTGTGCTTTCCTTAGAGAAATTAGAATATTAAGGAAGGACTTAGCTTGAGTCCAAAGTAGGATCTTCTCTACTCGCTACTTGTATACTTTCGCTCCAACCCCAAACATTATAATTGGAACCTACAAAATAATTATAAAAAGAATGAGAGATATAAGATATACATAGCATAGATTACTCTCTCTAACCAATGATTCAAGAAGGCATTGAAATAAATATGCATCAAATAGACACATGTATAGGAAGAAATACTTTTTGTATTAACAAAATGTAGGAGAAAATTATAACCCTTTTGCAGTTCTTGAAAACGTAGATGTCTCTCATCAAACTTGTCCTTCCTTAGCCAAAATTAATTCCTTACAACATAACTCATTGGTCATAATTATCCTTAGGTAAAATGTAACAGCATTAGGGCATAGCTAAGAGTCTCTAGATGTCAACCCAAACTCTATGGGAGATAGTGAATTTATAGGGTAAATAGGATATTTTAGGATTTACAAAACCAGGAATTAGATCAACATATAGGGGAGGATAAGCTCTAATAATAAGAGATAAGACCTCTAGAGTATGAACTCGAGATATCAATCAATAGTAAATGGTTAAAACCACCTTAGAAGCTTTTGGAAAAATAATATTTGTAATTATTTTTTATTTTTCTTGAAATTCTAGAACCATCGCTCCTGGAGCAATGGAATCATGCATTGGGGAATGCAATTGCTTAATTATGCAACATGCAACAATGCAAGTTGCATAGAAGATAAGATGTAATGGATCCAAAAATGTTTTTTTTAAGTTGTTAAACCCATAATTATTAGAATTTTTAGAGAGATAGTTCTTAATTATTCACAACATGATTATATACAAGGTGTCAAGGATGTTGAATTATCTAGTTTCTAGGAAATTTTAGTAGATATAAAAAAATAGCTCATAATATTGCTTCTAGGGCCATTTTCCTTTACCATTCTCATTACCCTTCTGATCATCGTTAGGCTCAGATCCGCGCTTTGACTACTCATAACAATGCTTCAACTTCCCAATGCCTTCCTATAGTGATTGTGACTCATCATGCTCAAGCTGATCCCTGAATGTTAATTGTGGTCTATTGAAGAGTGTTTAGACCTTTGACTTCTCATCCTAGAGGTAAGGTGCATACATCAAAAGCTCTATAGAATTACTCGTCTAATATTCATCTCTCATGGAACCCATCATAAGCTCATAGGACTCCTCATCCACTTCGTCATACTATATCTCGGAAAGTTCTTATTTCTAAACAATATTTTAAATTAATTCCAACTCAACTACTCTATCCTA
Source organism: Pinus taeda (assembly GCA_000404065.3). Lineage (NCBI taxonomy): Eukaryota > Viridiplantae > Streptophyta > Pinopsida > Pinales > Pinaceae > Pinus > Pinus taeda. Next base: position 56,338 of record APFE031601799.1, on the reverse strand, counting down.
ATGCCTCTGACACGCTTCACATATTCACACCTTATATATTCTCTTCCTTTGAGACCAAAAATAATTATGATGGCATTCATATTCTATACATAATCATCTAATTTTAAAATATTCTTCTTCCCAATTAGAAATTCTTTTGCATCTTTAGGTTTCTCTATTTCTCCATTAAATGTAGGAGCCTTGGCTTTCTTGAACTCATCTAGAAAGTACTTGTTCTCAATCCTCCTATAACGATGATGGTAGTGATGGCACTGATGTCCCTTTGAACTAAAACTAGAATATAACCTATAAGCACTACCTCTTATGTTGGATGTATGCAACCATCTACCACCTCTAACTACGCCATCCATATCCAACCTATATCATGATTGATACCTGTTACAATATGCACCTTAAGCATTTCCTCATTTCAATGATTCGTCCTTACATTTCCATGTCTTTACAAATTTGATCAGCTCTAAAGGATTACTACATTAAGTTATGATTTCTTTTTTTGAGCCCTGGAAAGCCTTTCCTGTGACTCAATTATATTGTTATTATTGACCTTGTAACTTTTGATTTATGCCTTTAAACATCTTAAGTTATCTTTTATACGAGGAGAATACTTATCTCTTTGTTTCTCAGTTGATTTTGAAGGAGATTCATGTGAACTATAATCCACCATTCTACTCATCATCTTTGATCTCCTTCTTACTACAAACTTTCCATCTTAGATAAACCAAGTAGAAGCATGACCAAACCATACATTAATGAGCTTGAGGAGAGGCTATTTCGTCTACACAAATCAATCCATATTAGAATGATATACATGTATATACACATAATTACATTTTCCTCTAAATATCTCACATCATTGATCATAACACAAATTGTGATGATGACTATTTACATTACAAACATAAAAACTACAATGCATGCATAAAAATAATGTTATGAAACTAGCTCACAAAAAGATAGAAAAGTTAGATCAACGCCTTAGAATTTAGCATCTTCGAGGGGGCAAACTCCTTTATATTACACAAATGAATTATTCCTTGATGATTCAAATGATAAAACCTCCTTTCTATATATAGGACTCTAAGGAGTCACAATATAACCCAACTAACCTAACAATAATAATATAAAAGCAGAAAATAACAATAGAGGGATTCTATGGGGCACAGTAATAACAATATGGGGACAATAGGGGCACAACAATATTAATAACGAATATAATTTCAATAGTAATTGGGTAATCACTAGTAATATAGGGACCTAACATACCCCTCTCCTACAAAAAAGTGTTGTCCTCAACGCTTGAGTAGTTCTGGATGCTTCTACATAAAATTCTCATCCTCCCATGTGGAATCTTCAGTGGATAAGTTATTTGACCTGATGAGATAATCTAAAATTGGTCGATTTCATAGCTGTCGAGTTCTTGATTCTGTGACTACTTCCAGTTCCAATATAATTTTTCCTTCCTCGTCAAGTTCTGGCAATATTGTTTGAACTGGGAGCTTGTCACCTACAACCTTCTTTAAACATGAAACATGGAAAACTGGGTGCACTCAAGAAGCTACATGAAGCTCCAATTTGTATGCCATAGTACTAATCTTTTGCAACACCTTGTGCGGACCATAATACTTTGGTGATAATTTACTATCCTTCTTAGCTTGCATGAGGGATATTTGTTTATATGGTTGTAGCTGTATGAATACCCAAACACCTACATAAAAGCTTATTTCACTGCGATGTTGATCTGGCTATTGTTTGATTCTATTCTGTGCCAACACGAGGTTATCCTTTAAGAGTTGGAGGAGTTGTTGTTGAAGCTCAATGTGATGTTACACTGCTTGAACCTTAGAATTTTCATTTAAATATGATGTGATGGATGGTGGCTGATATCCATAAAGTGGCATAAATGGGGTCATTTTTGTTGCTATATGGAAGGAAGTGTTATACCAATATTCATCCAGAGGCAACCATTTGACCCATTGTGTCTGTTTATCAGATACAAAGCAACGAAGATATCCTTCCAAACATTTGCTTACTATCTCAAATTTCCCATCAGATTGAGGATGATAAGATGAGCTATGAGCTAACTAAGTACCGAAAAAAGAAACTAATTATGTCCCAATAATTTCCATAGAAAATGGGATCTCTATCACTTACAATAATCTTTGGGTTTCCATGTATCTTTTGAATTGTTTCCATAAATACAGTAGAAACTTTATTGGCTTTAAATGGATGTGATAATGAACAAAGGTGTGCATACTTGGTAAGTGTGTCAGTTACCACCATGATGACACTCTTTCCCTCATACTTGGGTAATCCTATGATAAAATCCATTGAAACCTCCTCCCAACATTGGGTTGGAATGGATAAAGGTTGTAATAGACCCGGGGTCTTAATTATTTCAAATTTATTTTGTTGGCAAACCAAACATTCCACCATAAACTTTTGAATATCCAATTTAGCGCCATCCTAAAAAAATTCCTTCTTAACCTTGCTGTAAGCTTTTAAAAGTCCTGAGTTCCCTCTTAAGGGAGAAGTGTACAATTCCATAAGAATCTTCTGCTTGAGTTGGGAATTATTACGGAGGTATAAGCGATATTTGTACCATAATGAATCATTTTTCCAACTAAATGTATCAAATGTATTGGAATCTTGTTATAACCTTCGAATAACTACCCACACTTCTTCATCATTCTTCCATTCCTCCCTTGCTTCGTTTATCCAATCTTGTTGGATAATAGAAATGGTGCACAACAATGTTTCCATATCCTCATCCTTTCTTGAGAGTGCATCTGCCACCACATTTTGCTTCCCTTTTTTGTAGATGATTTCAAAGTCATAACCCAACATCTTTGTGACCCACTTTTGTTGCTCTTCAGAGGATAATCTTTGTTCTAAAAAGTATTTAACGCTATCATGATCCATTTCTACCTTGAAGTGTCTTCCCATTAGGTAGGGTCGCCATTTCTTAAGTGCATGTAGTATTGCCAACATTTCCTTCTCATAAACATCTTTGTGTAAAAACTTTTCCTTGATTGGACGACTTTCAAAAGCAATGGGTCTTTCATCTTGCATTAAAAAAACACCAATTCCATTTCCTAAAGCATCACATTCCACAATAAAGGTTTTTGCGAAGTCCGGTGTAGCTAAGACCAGTGCTTGGCACATTGCCTCTTTAAGATGTTTGAAGGCCTTTGTTGGTTTTAGAGTCCATGAAAATGCATCTTTCTTCAATAATGTTGTTAGAGGTGCTACTATTCTTCCATAATTCTTAACAAACTTGCGATAATACCCTGTCAACCCGATGAATCCTCGTAGATGCTTTATGGATGTGGGGATTTTCCATTCCTTAATGGCTTTAATTTTGCTAGGGTCTACCTTAACACCTTCATGAGATACAATATCACCCAGATATTCCACCTCTTGTACTCCAAAGAAACATTTGGATATTTTTGCATATAATTGTTTTTCATCCAATAGTTGTAGCACCTTGTCAACATGTTCAACATGATCCTTCCAAGACTTGTTGTAGATTAGTATATCATCAAAGAATACTAACACAAATATTCTAAGGAATGGTTTGAAAATTGAATTCATCAAACCTTGAAATGTTGAGGGTGGACTCGTAAGGCCAAAAGGCATGACCAAAAATTCATAATGACCCTCATGAGTTCTAAATGCTATTTACGGAATGTCTTCAGTCTTCATTATGATTTGATGATATCCTGAACGAAGATCCAACTTGGTGAAGTAAATTGATCCATGAAATTCATCCAGTAATTCATTAATGACATGAATGGGAAACTTGTCTTTAATAGTGAGCATGTTGAGCTCCCTATAATCTGGACACTTGTGCCATGATCCATCCTTCTTGTGCACCAATACTACTGGAGTAGAGAAAGAACTTTGACTGGGTTGAATTATACCAGCCTCTAGCATTTCTGCAACCATACATTCAATTTCACTCTTTTGGGCATAAGGATATCTGTACGGCCTGATGTTTGGAGGAACACTTCCTGGAATCAGATGAATAACATGATTATGATCACGAATAGGTGGGAGACCTTTGGGAGTCTCAAATACCTTGGAATTATTGTCCACGACTATTTAGAGATCTGGAGAAATAGATGATTCCAATGTGGAAACATGTAGTGAACATAATTGTGCAATTACACCTTTTCATTCCTTTTTTAGAAGCTTTGTCATACCATTAGAGATGATTATCTTTCCCACTTTCCCTGCAATACCCCTTAATACAACTTCCTTTCCTTCCATAGAAAATTTCATGAAAATTTCTTGAAAATTAAAAGATAGTACCCAAGGATTGTAGCCATTGGACTCCTAATACAACATCAACACCTCCCATTGGAATGGAAAGAATTAGGCTAGTCAATACATATTCTCCCATGGATAGCTTGATATTATGGCACTCTCTAGAGCAATTTATTGTTCCTCCATTTGTAACCATCACTTGACACTCTGGTGCTGGATATAAGAAGCAGTTCAATTCTTTTGCTACCTTACAATGAATAAAATTGTGAGTACTTCCTAAATCAATCAACACTGTTACCTTTTTCTTCTTGATTTTTCCTTCTATCTTGATGGTTTGGGGAGTGGTAATTCCTGCCAATGCATTACAAGATATGGTCGGATTCATTTTTTCTTCATATAGGCTTTGTTCCTGGAGTATATCCTCTTCTTTAGACCTTTCTTGCTCCTTTTCTTCTTCCTCTTCACAATCTATGTAGAATAATTTCTTCTGAGCACACTTATGACCTTTAGTGTATTTGCTATCACAACTGTAACAAAGCCCTTTTGCTCTTTTTTCTTCCAATTGTTGTGGTGTCAACCTTATAGGTTGCGAAAGACTAGCGGCAACAACAATTCTATCTTTATAGATGTGAGTGGTATGCTTCCTCGTTGCCATAATTTTTCTTTCCATTTTTCTTGCTAACGTGAACGCCTTCTCTAATGAATCAGGTTCCCAAAGGAGAACATCATGTTGGATATTATCCTTTAAAGACCCTATGAACACATCAATCCTATGCCCCTCTCGAATATCTTTTACCCTTATGTTCAATTTTTGGAACTCCTCAATGTGCTCCATTATTGAACCCTTTTGTTTGAGACTTATCAATTGGCTAAAAAAAGTGTTGTTTTTTATATCCTCATAATGTGCTGTCAATTCTTCCGTAAAAATTGCCCAAGTGATAATTTGTTTACGAGAGCAAAGCCATTGATACCATACAAACTGATTTGATTGCAAATATAAACTTTCAATACGTACCTTTTGTGTCTTTTGCACATTATTGAGATCGAAAAATTGCTCCATCCGTAATATCCATGTTGCGGGATCCTCTGCCATGCCTGTATTCAAATTTGTGTTCAAATATATCTTCAAATTGTCCATCTTAGCTTCTATGCCATTCATCTTAGCTTCCACGCCATTTATATTAGCTTCTGTTAGCTTTTGTGAGAGTGACATTTGTTGCACTTGGTCTTGTAATTTTGATATATCATGTAGCATTTCTTCCTCTTCTTCATGAGTCATGCTAGAGCTTTCAGGTTGCTTACTAGGTGTTTGCATTTTCTTTCCTCGGGGAATCAATTACCGATAATAATGCTCTACTATTCCCTTTGAATTCCTTCAAAATAATTTTTCAAACTAAGCTTAAGCAAGAGTTTAAAAAAATCTACACACCTTTTTTCACTTTGTAGGAGCTCGATATTGCCTCTGATGTATCTCTTTAATTTCAGATCATCCAATTTTGAAATTGTGATCCGCAGTAACCCTCCGTGTCCTCTTTTCAATGCCACCAGTCTGATCCAAATTGGATTCTCCAAGGAAGAGTTATGCCAAATCTCCCACAGTGACCTGATTATAGACTAGTTCAGTAGAGCGAACTTGATCGATGTGCCACATGTCCCTGTTTCAACCTTTGGTTCTGAAAAATATATACAAGAAACTAAAGTCCGTCCTCTTTTTGTAGCTTCTTACGAAATTTCAACCCGATGCTTAGAGAGAACGTTATGATTATTTCCCCAGGTCACCTGTTTCGAATGTAATTCAGGAGTCTGCAAAAGACCAACTTCCTCAGATCATATCTCCGCAAATAGAGCGTGAAAAGCTCTGAAATTTAGACTCGAGGTTCAGTGCGATTTCGTTTCAAATGGATTTTTTTTTTTTGCTTTTGAAACGTCGCAGAAAAAAGTTATAGCGAAAATGCCATGATGACCTATTTGAAGCAGCGAAACCTTAGAATCCAAAAGCTCTGATACCAAATGTTATGAAACCAGCTCACAAAAAGATAGAAAAGATAGATCAACGCCTTAGAATTCAGCCTCTTCGAGGGGGAAACCTACTTTACATTACACAAATGAATGATTCTTGGATGATTCAAATGACAAAACCTCCTTTCTATATATAGGAGTCTAAGGAGTCACAATATAACCCAACCGACCTAACAATAATAATATAAAGGCACAACAATAACAATAGAGGGATTCTATGGGGCAACTCCTACTACTTTCTCCAGGTTCCGACCAATATCCCTGTGCAACTCCTCATACAAGATATTCACGAAAATTATAGCTATGAGACTCCAACCACTCCTCCCATCCCTAATCTCTGAAAATCAAGGGGGCTTTCTATCTAATAGACAAATCCATGACACTATCACCCTGGTTCAAGAAGCAATCCACTCCAGCACCTCTAGACAAGAAAAATGATTCGTTCTTAAACTTGACTTAGCCAATGCCTTTGATCGGGTAAGGCACTCCTTCTTGTTCGCTGTTTTGGGGAAAATGGGATTCAACTCTGCTTTTATCAGCACCATAGCAGCTTGCATAACAGGCCCTTGGATATCTCCTCTGATTAATGGACGCCCCTGTGAAGCCTTCCAATCCTCCAGAGGACTAAGGCAAGGCTGCCCTCTTTCTCCTTACTTATTCATTCTCATGGCTGAATCTTTTAGCAGCGCACTGGAGCATAATAGAAGAGTTGGTCTCATCACGGGCATCAAATTCGGGAATGGAACCAAGAACATTAATCATTCTCAATTCGTTGATGACACTCTTTTGATTGGAGGAGCCTCTGCAACTATAGAAAGGTGTTTCAAAACCCTCCTCGACCAATTCATGGATTACTCAGGGGGAGCGATCAACCTCCACAAAAGTTGCATATATGGCTGGAATATATCAAATCAAACAACCCACAACATCGCCAACATCTTTGGATTCACACACAAAGTAAAATGGGATCATTTTACCTACCTTGGGATGCCGGTCAGTCTGGGACCATTAAAAGCAGCGTCTTGGAATGAAATAATAGACAAAGTCAAGAGGAAGGTCCAGCAATGGGGGACTCATTGGCTTAACCCAGCAGGCAGACTCATCCTGCTCAAATTAGGTATAATATCCCTACCCCTATATAGATTTACTCTTTATCAAGCTCCGGCTATCTTTCATCACAAGCTGGAAGTGGCCCTCCGAAACTTCCTGTGGCAAGGAGGGAAAAAAGAAAAAGATAGATTTAACTTGGTTAGCTGGAAAAGTGTCATACAATCTCAGGATAGATGAGGTTTGGGAATAAGAACTCCAAAAATTCTCAATCTAGCATTTGGAATTAAAATGGTCTGGAGACTAATCAATGAACCAAGAGCTTGGTGGAAACAAGTTATAGAAAACAAATACCTCAATGGCACAAGACAAAGACTTCTAGAAGGAGGTATCCCCAATAGAGATTCCACCAAAATTTGGTACCTCTGCAAGAAAGCAATTCCATATCTTAGGCAAAACATTTCAAAGATCCCTGGAGGAGGGGACAACATCAACTATGCTACTGGTAAGATAATGGGACTGCAAACTCTAAATACTATTGAAGAAACCATCCCAATCTTACATTATCTCAATAGTAAAGGCATTCAAAGGCTGGGACAAATATCGAAATGGGATCCGGACACAGGTGCTTGGGTAGATTGGGAATTTCCAGGTACTCCTTCAGCTTTGGAAGCTAGTCTGCAAGCCCTCAAAGCCAATCTTCAAAGTAGAGCCCCAATAAAAAAAGGAGCAGCAGATGAACTTCGATGGGATACTACGGGGTCAAACTACACCATCAAGTCTGGATACCACCACATCTGCAACAACATATATCAGATCCCCACCTGGAACCATTGGCGAATAACTTGGAAATCAAAGGCCATCCCTAAAGTTAAATTTTTCATATGGCTGCTTCTAAAAGGAAAAATCCTCACAGCTGAAAATTTAAGCAAGAGAGGGATCAATGGACCATCCAGATGCCCCAACTGTTGTTCAGCAGAGGAGACAATTCATCATTTTTTCATAGACTGTCCATTCGCCAAGAGATGCTGGATCAAAATGTCATCCTTGGGCAATATAAACTGGTAACCCCAACACAACATTGCTGAGATAATATATGAATGGAAGAAAAATTGTCCATGGAAAGATAAAAGGAGCAGGATTGTGAAAAGAATCTGGGACATCATTCCTCACTCATTGCTTTGGAGAATTTGGTTAACAAGGAATAAAAATATCTTTCAAAATAAGGAAATCAGTGTTCAAACAACATGCAACAAAGCCCACATCTTGGCTCAAGAGGCAATAACAGCCAAGCAAAAAGGAAAAATCCAAATAAAAGACTACACAGTGGAGGAAAGACTAGTCATTAGTCACATTCTGGAGCGACCAGGTCAAAGACAGGAGACACAAAAAACCGCCAGACAGCAGCAAGCCCAAATCAAGGAGTGGGAAATTAGATTATCAGCCCAAGAATTCAAAGGGTGGATACAGAACAACAAATGTACAACTTTATTCTTTGATGGTGCCTCTAAATCCAACCCAGGCCAAGCAGGAGCGGGAGGAGTAATTCTGAATGAGTCTGGGGATAATATATGTAGCTATGAATGGAGCTTGGGAGAGAAAACAAACAACAATGCAGAGGCATTAGCTCTATATCAAGGAATATTACAACTAAAGAATCTAGGTATCAAAAGGGCATTAGTCTTTGGGGATTCAGCAATCATAATTCGCCTCATGATCCTTAACCAACGATCCCCCAATAGCAATCTACAACAGCACATAGAACGCGTCAAGCTCCTCCTCAAACATTTTGATGATATTAAATTTTACCACATTCTTCACACTCTAAACAAAGAGGCAGACAAGAGGGCGAATAATGCAGTAAGAAGGTTGATGGGATCGATAAGCTGCAACAACATCATCAATTTTCAGCCTCTGCCATGAAAAAGAATAGTTATAGCTCAGTCCAGCAATGCTTGGTCAAACAAGCGTGCGAAGAGCATGGACTTTCTAGAAGAAGGACACTACACAGAGATCGTAGCACTCAAAATCAGAGCCATTCAACCCTTGACAGAAGCAACCATCTGCCAATAGATACCAACGATCACTTCAACGTCGGCATCAGCAACAAATACTCAGTAAAGGAGGATTGTCTGAGAGATTTGGAACAGACCCTCGTGATTTTGAACCACTCTCGGGAATCCGTCCACCACCTGATCCACTCTATAAATAAAACGCTCAGCACCAGAAGAATCATCCATGGAGATCAAGACTTAGTGCAGCAGACCCATCCTGGTGCAAGCGAGCTTCCTCAGAGCTATAGGTGGGCTACTTCTCTGGTAACGATTTCTTATTTACTGCTCAGTTCCAGCCTAACTAGTATTAATGTGATCTACAGGAAAGCTCAAGACAGAACCAGCAAGCTCTATATCTCTGCAGATCTCCTCTTGGCTCTCATACCTCGATCCCCTCTTCTTCTCGGCCCCGTATCTCCCTTCTTCTCCTTTTTGAATCACCTCGGTCTCGCCCCCTCTTGAAAAACCAGATACCTGGGCATTTTCTCAGCCTCGTGCTATGGATTCCCCTCTCAAATCTCCACCAGAACGGTTACTCTCGCGGTCCTCAGCCATTCCCCCGCCAGTTTCTATAGACTCTGTTCCCTGATCAGTACTCTGTTCATTTATTATTTTGCACCCTCTTGCTATTTCAGGCACTCGGGTATTTCCTCAGCCTCGAGCTGTGGAATAATCCTTAAAATCCCAAGTAGAACGGTCACTCTCGGGGTCCTTAACCACTCTCCCACCAACTCCCACAGTCTCTGCTTTCTTGTCAGTTTATCACCCAACGCTTCTAATATCCCCTCTTACAACGCCTCTGTCTCCAACAACCACACTAGCCGTAACCTTTCTCCAATAATGGCGCACAATGAAGACTGCTTTCATTGTGCAGATTTACAAGCTGAGCTGGAGGAAATAAGGGCCCAGCAGTCCATTCTGGACGACAAGCAAAAATTACTAGACTCAAGACTAGAAGAGCATGACCGATGATTGGATGAGCAGAGCAGAAGGATCTATGGTCAGGAGCGTATCATGACCGAGAAATACAAGGCAGAAATTCAGCTGTTTATGCACAAAGCAGCATCTCTCCAAGAGCAGTTCAGACAGGTCATCAACCGCTGCGCCCACGCTGAGGAATCAATATCCATCCTCAAATTCATGATGGAAAATAAAAACGCCATTGCCACCAGATCTTCCAGCGTCAAACAAGAAGCAAAAGATGATCAGCCAGAGGAATCAACGACAAGGCACATTCAGCACATCATGATAGACTAAATGAAATGTAAAAGCATCTTTTTGTTATTTTCCTTCATCAGGATCTATAGTAGCTCTGTTCTAGATAGTAGTAGAAACAGCAAAGCAAGGATCAAGGAGGTAGTCTCTTTTTGTAAACCCCTTGATCATAGACAATCAATGCATATTATGTACTAGTGGAGATTGAATCCCTGGAATTTTTCAGAATCTAATATATAGCAACCGAATTTAAAAATAAAATAAAATAATAACAATATGGGGACAATAGGGGCACAACAATATTAATAATGGATACAACTACAATAGTAATGGGGTAATCACTAGTATTATAGGGACCTAACAATCTTAGTCATCCAAAACAATGAACTATGCATGATTTTGAGTTGTTTAAAGTTCGGAGTCACAAACAATGATGCTGAATCACTCATGCTAAACAGACAAAGATCAACACTATGAACAAACATAGAAACTTGGGGATCCACCATGATCTGAAGATTGCTAATCCCAATACAAGTTACACACTGCGACATCAACCAATCATTGACCGCTTGATCAAACAATACCAGGATGGGCCTTCATGAGTAGATGATGACTTAAGTACCCACTACATGCGAACAATCCAACATGAGATTCTAGGTAAAGGAGAACACAAGCCATGACAACAAAGAACAAGTAACACATGCATGTTGTTTTTACTCCTTTCCCCGAATAGATTGATTAACATTTTAAGTGTTTGGATTACTTGCAAAATTCGTCATCACACTTGGTTTTCTGATTTAAATCCTCCACATAAGAAATCTGGGAAGATCCACTTACGCATTGACTTCAGAAACTTGAACCCTTCCTGGAGTAAAAACAATTACCTCGTGCCATCATCCGAGCCCATGTTGCACACAATACCTAAGAAAGTAGTGTTGTCTTCACTTGAAGGTTCTCTGGAATGCCACCAGGTTTTAGTAGTGAAGCTCGGTGGACTGGCACTGGTCCACGAGAAACTTGGCACACACACCTATCATTTGCAATCACTCAATGGGAGGATTGATAATCTTCTTGTCAAACGATCAAGTCCTCAAACATTAGTTCAGTAGGTCAGGCCACGCCCGTGCCTTGTACATAGTTTTCTTGCTACTTGTTGTTTCATTTGGCTTGTTTTCTTATTATCTTTGCTTTTGCTTTGTTTGATTCTGATTACTATTTTTGTTCATTTCCATTTTGTTTTTTTGATATATTACTATTTTTGTTTCCGAAAATAAGTGTTTCCAACTACTATGTTCTGGCTTTTGAATAGAGTATGTGGCTGAAATGTGAGGAGACTTGTGACACTGAAGCGCTTGGCTAGTCTTGTGTACATTTTCTCTGTGCTTGGTTACAACCTTCGGCCGATGAAGACCTAATGGAAATATGAACTGTCCGTAAGGGAAGCTTTCCTCCAACTGTGAACCTGTGTCCACACTAGGAATCCCCATGCCTGTGTGCAAGCTTCTGCTTTGTGTGTTGAAGCTAATCCAATTAGTAGAAACAAAGAAAGGGAAAAATCTAAACGAGCAAACCTATGTTAGAGGTCTTACATACTTCTCTAAAGGAACAACCTCTTCTTCTCTCAATAAGTCGGGATCCCTCTTCGGCCCCAAAAATAAATAAGTGCCTATGCATAGTTCTCTTAAAAAAATACAAAGGCAAAAGAAGAGAAAGGCTTCCTGCGCAGAGAGGTGAAGCATGCAACTCCACCGGGGTACTGACCAGGCTCGCTGGCAGTGGAGTAATGCATGTGTTCCTACATGACTTCGTCGGGGTACTTTCCATTCCTGTTGGAAATGGAGCAACACCAGAGATGAAAACTTATATTCTGAAAATCTTCAACTCGCGAACTAAACTACCCTTCCCGGATTCGAAACACTGAGATCTAAGCTGAAATTTTGATTATGTTTGACTGAGTTGGCATAGGGTGAACCATGTATATCCATAGGGTAAGTGGGGAAACTGAAGTAACCTACACAACGATTCAATACTTCCTGAAAGACTAAGGCCCTGTGCTAGCAATAAACCGAAACATAGAAGCTGGAGTTCTACTAGTGTGTCGCGAAGTGTTGTAGCGGCTACAACCACCCTCCAAAATTTTGGCCAGCACCAATTTCAGAGCCTCCCTTGGAGAGTTTCACTTGATGACTGCCCACACTTGGGTTTACTTCGTGAGCTCGTGTGAGTCTTTACATTCATCTTTACTTGTTTATTACACTCAAGCCTCTGCATGTTGATGACTAAGTCATGCTTGCGATCGTGTTCTAGTTACACTCAAAGTATTTTCTTTGTATGTGTTTGATGTGTTCGCCATGAAAGCATCTGTCACACTCACACACGGAGTCACATTCACTGTTGCGCAAGCATCGTCTCGATCATGAATCATCAATCACGAGTTTCGCGCTTGTCGCTTGCACCATTGGTCAGTCATGTTGAACATGTGTATCCAGATGGTTTGGTCATTTCGTCGTCGTCATGCAAGTGTGTGTTCATATGGTCACCTATGCATCTTTTGACTGTTCACACACTTAGTCATTTTTGCTGAAGTTATGACGACCAGACTCTTCGCTGACAACTGGATGATCACCCTGCTTTCGACTCGATCGACTGTCACCGATAAAAATGAAAAAGCACCAAGCTAGTTCTTTCAAGCTATGCTACCCGCAAGCATTTTAATCAACACTCATGTTGGCCACCTGGACAGTCAACCAACTGTTCATTTCAGAAATTGCGCAGTGCTCATGAGTAGGCTCCCCATTGCCCATTAGTAAGCTTAGCTCAGAAATTGCACAGAGATGATCAGTAGGCTGGCCTCCCGGACTTAATGCAGTTTTCCCAGCCAGCAGTTCCCAGCAGCATACTTCCCGTTCCCTCCAGAAATTGCACAATTTCTGATGCCAGTGACTGAGCAGCCAACTAGCAGTTCCCTCTTGAAATTGCGCAAGTCTAGCTGCCAATGACCCCAGTAGCCAACTGGCAGTTCCCTTTGGTAATTATGCAAGTCCGGCTACCAGTGACCCCAATAGCCATCTGGCAGTTCCCTTTGGGAATTGCGCAGATCTGGCTTCCAGTGACCCCAACAACCAACTGGTAGTTCCCTTTGGGAATTGCGCAGATGTGGCTGCCAGTTTCTCGGGTAGTTCGCAGAAAAGTGCGCAATCCCTTCTTGGTGACCCTTCCTATAGCCCAACCTGTTCCTAAGGAAAATTGCGCAAAACTGGCTGTCTGGCCCCTACTGATTGTTCGTTTCGGAAAATGTGCAGAGCATCCCTACCTTGCCTTCCAGCAACCTAGACTGTTCCTCCCAAAATTTGCGCAATTTTGCCTCCCAGCCAAGCCAGACCTTGTAGTTAGTCATTGTCGACTCAGATCGCCTATCTCCATCTCTTAGTGGCTCTTGCACAATTTTCATCAGCGGTTACCCGGAGCCATCATCCCGCATCACCACCCTACTGCCTCTCCTGGTCACTTGCATTTGAATGATCATGTGTCATGGTAGACTAGGAGGTTTTGTATTTGATGTCATCTCGTCATGAGTGACTGTAGGTATAGGTACACCAACAAACATGTCAAGGTGATGAATGGGATGAACGATGGGGGCACATGTAGATGGACAGGTTCACTAACGGACGAACGAGCGAAGCATGTGAAGCGGACGAATGTGACGAACATGCATCTTCGCGAACAAGTGAGCCTGTCAAGCCTTCCAGCATGAAAGCAAGGAACAACATGCTAAAGCTTCATCAAGCGAACCAAGGACCATCGAAGACTCCACGCACTTCGCCATGCAGAGGTGAAGCTATGGTACACCATGAAGACATCTATCACTCAACAACACTCTAGCTCGACATGCACTCTAGCAGAAGCAAACATGTACCAACATTGTCATGTTAAGTCATGTCGAGTCAAGTCATGAGTCATGTTGCCCACATCTCCACTATGGGCTTGATGTCAAACAATGTGATGTAACGTGGAAGTCCAAGAGACCCACTTGTTGAACATAGAGTCATGTAAGTTGGAAAGTAATGGAAGTCGAATGATCATAAGGGTAGTCAAACAATCATAAGGGTCAGTTTCACCCTTGGCTATAAATACCCCCCTCATTTGTACATGAAGGGAATTTTCACCTCATCTCCTCCCACATAGCCAAGAGAGTCTATAATCTTTTCTTTGAGGAGTAAGCAATGGCTCCAACACCTCGTTGATGGGGTTAGTGATGTATGGTGTAAAGATGTGTCTTAGAATTTTCACTTAATTCAAAATCTTGTCAACAAGCCAACACGTTTTCACACATGTATTGTATTTGTTGTAAGAATGATCTTTAACACTTGTAATGCATGTTTCTTTAACCATGTGTTCTACATCTGAATTGACTGCTCCACTGGAAGCTGTGTATGTCCTTTGTGTTGTGTGTTCCTAGCTGAGTTGCGACTAATCCCTTTCAACCTAGAACTCACCTTCACCCTTTTCCCCTCACAGTGAAAGAATCATTGACACAAGTAAACTTACGCTCACCAGGCACGCGAACCTGACTTCTCGAAGACAAAGTGAACCACTCTCCTGTGCTGACAAACAAGAGTTGAGGCAAATCCTTGAGACAATGGCAACCGGGCCATCATACCGGATGAGACCCCCACCTCAAATGGTGTGAGGTCTAGTTGGGACTTCATACCAGGGTCATCCCCTGAGCAAGAGAGAGAGAGAGAGAGAGAGAGAGAGAGAGAGAGAGAGAGGCCTGTACCTCGACATTCACACACTATGCTAGAATCACCCCGGTTGCACTCCTCGGCCATCCGACAAGCCAAAACAATGACACAATTGACGATGACAAATAAAAGCGTTACCCCCTTGTTAACATCACACGGGGAGGTGGCTCCACTATCTTGGTTTCGTTCATGGTTTCGGGGTAGCGATCCAATGATCCACCATTCTTCAACTCATCTAATGGTCATCATCCAATAATTCAACCCCCCTTCCCCTCATTGATGTCACGGGTGGGGGTTGAACTATTTATCATGATTGTTGATTTCAACAGTAAACCTTTGACGTTTGTTTGAGCCCAATCTTTCACCCTTGGGCACGATACAGTCCCCTCCCCCTTGGGGGAACACCATATGCTTAAAAAACCAAACACAACTGAAATGGAGCTTTATATATATTTCTCGTTTCAACTTTTACAATCCATCATGTATGTATAGTTGCTTGACCAACCATTTGGTAAATATTAATTTATAAATTCAACCATCTTTCAATGGCCCTCTTTGCAGTATTTTATGCTTGAGATGTATTCAAGCTAACTTGGTTGTTCCCTTTCTCTGGAGTGTTGCCTTCCCCCAATGTCCAGCGTTGATATCCTTCCTTTAGGGAATAATTCAAGCGGTTTCTACCATGCTTGACATCAACACATCTATTCACATGTTGTAGATCCGTACCATTGAGGTTATGTCAAAGACCCTGTGATAGGGACATTTCACTCTTATATGGAACCCTCCCCAGGTTGCGTTGGAGTTATGTATCATTTATGTACTTTAAGAAATATTTTGGGGAACCTCTTTTCAGTTATGTTTCCATCATCCTATTGATGTATACTGTGACATAGATCCACATTGTATTTGTTGGTGGCTATTCTATATCTGTCGAGTCATGTGTATCCACTATGTATTTCTTCGTGGACATGTTCTAACATTTCACGTCATGGATCTGTAGTGTATGTTTTGGCAGCCATGTTAAGTATCACTTTCTGATCAAGCATGGATATGCCTACTTCGGGGATGTTATCAACATAGATGAGACTTCAACTTCTAGTGACTTCCAATCTAAGTTCTTGGCTTTGTCTCCTCCCTTATATTTTTACCTCTAAGCTCTCTTATAATGTATTTTGACCATCTATTTCTCTTCTGACCTCATACATTAGGGGGCATCTGTTATTGGTCTATTATTCTCCCTAGGGTTAGTACCTTCGAGTCATTATGTTGTTGGACTTTCTTTGGGTCTTAACCACTCTTTTTCCCAGTGTTATGGCTCAATTGTGCGGATCTTAGCTTGTGTGCGCAGTTGGAATCTTCCAACCACATGAAGGACAGGCTGTCTATGTGGTTATAACCTAGATTTCATCGTTTTGCGTGTGCAATTAAGAGACTTGTTCTAGAGATTTATGGTTCTTAGGAGATCAGTTCAGCTCATCATCTTACCCTATCTGTTCGAGTTGGCTAGGACTCATTATTGAGAAGCTTATCTAACTTATCTTGGTCATAAGCATCTACCTTCATTCTCCTGGAGTCCTATTCTTCCTATTTATACCGGGCTAGCTTAGAGGGTGAGGCTAGTTTTTGGAGAGCCATAGATTTAGAGGGTGATTTTTTGAGAGCCTATGTTGCCTTTGTGATTCAAATTTGAGGAATTCGTACCATTTTGATTCCTTCTTCATTATAGTGGGGAGACTCTGCTAGAATGAAGAGAGTACTAAAGCTAGAGGCATATTGATGTATGCTCATTTATATGGTTAATGGAAATTCATGTTCCTTTCCTTTATATCAACATTTGCAGTGATTTATATGTGTATTTCTTGATGTTTTGAGCCAAATATCTTCTATGGGAGATCACTTGTTGTCTTTGTCTATTTGTGTTTGTGTGTAGGCTTTAGATCATAAGCAGATGAGAAGGATCACTTTATTGGAGTGCAAAGTTTTTGCACTATGCCCAAAACCCTTCCTCGACCTGCGAGGAGGAAAGGTACTCACTCATCCTTTATAGCATTAGAAATTGCATAGAAGTTGCTTGCATGGCCATTCGGTTTAGGAACTTTCATACTCTTATTGGTTTGTGTTAGATCCACTATGTATTTCTTTGTGGCCATGTTTTAGCATTTCATTTCATGGATCCACGATGTATATTTTGGCAGCCATGTTCAATATCTCTTTATGACCGAGCATGGATGCTATTAGCAAAGTTGAGACTTCAACACTTGAGTTCCTCCGATCCGACTTTGCAGTCTTGGCTCCTTCCTCCATTTTGATCTTTGAGTATTATTGAAATGCATTTTGGCCATACATTTCTCTTCTGACCTCATGCATTAGGGAGCATCTATTATAACCCTATTTGCCATTCCATTATAGTAAGAGAGACCCAAGATAAACTTACCTCAGTTTCTGGCTATAGTGCATCCCCTTTCACCTTTTCTTTTACTTATGTGAGATTTATTCCATGTTAAAAGGGTGAAATTACATAACTGAGCAATTTCTCATAATTATTTTTCCAAAATATTATAATCATGAGATAATAATTATTTCATAATTGATATAATTGAGAAAAAACTCATAATTGTGAAAAAGGTTTCTAGGGTTTTCCATTCCCAAGGAGATCAACTTGACCCACTTGTGTATGATTTGGCTAGGGGTCCATTATTGTAGAAGTTTCCTAACTTCTGAAGCCCCTAGGTGTCTAGATACATTCTCCCAAAGGTTAGAATGAGGCTATATAATCTCACCAAGAGGAAAGGGGATTAGATCTAATATCCACACTATAGCACGAGAGCTCTACTGTATTAGGAGAGGAGACCATGCTACAAGCTTGAGGAGAGGATCTCATTTGTTGAAGGTACAATTGTACCATTTGATTCATGATTAATGAAATTACATGTTTCTTCCTGTTAATCTATGCTTATGGTTGATTATACATGTTAATGTTTATTTGAGTTAATGGTCTTCTACAGAAGGATATTTGTGGTATTTATTTGGTGATGCATGTATGTAGGTAGTAGATATATTGCAGTAGATGAGATCTCTTAGTTGGAGCATAGAATTTCTACATCGAGCCCAACACCCTTCACCAATCTGTGAGGATTGAAGGTGTGAGCTCAAACCCTTAGTGTAGAGGCTACATGCATGATTGACTACTTGAGCATATAGACCAAGATTTGTATCTTTGATTGAGTTAGTCATATATTTTTTTGTCTCGTGACCTTGCTAGGTCCATATGGTTACAAAGAAATGGCTCCTTGTGTGTGAATTTTGCCATAACTGGGAGTAAAAAGAACATAAGAAGGAAGAATGTGGAATTGCACTATATACTCAAAGCAAAGGAAGCCAATGGTACTTCGATATTAAATGTCCAGAACACATGATAGGGGACCTAAACACATTTCTCACTATAAAGGAATAAAAAAGGGCAACATTACCTTTAGGAATAATGCTTTTGCAAGGATAGTTGGAAAAGGTATAGTTAGTATTGATGAGGGAAATACTAAAATACATAATGTCTTGTATGTTGAAGGGCTAAGACACAATATTCTTAGTGTCAGTCAAATATGTGATCAAGGTTACAACCTCACATTTCTTTTCAAAGGATATGAGATAAGTAATGTGTGTTCAAGAAGGTGGAAAACGAAAACAAAACCTCGAACAATTTATACATCCTTAACGAAGTCAAAGGAGAAAAATGTTGTATGGGATAAGTAGACAAAATCTGGTTATGGCATATGAGGATAGGTCATACAAAATTTGTTAATCTTGTAAAACTTAGTAAGATGCAAGAAGTAAGATATATGACAAGGATCTCAAAACCTGCAGACACTATTTGTAATCCATGTTAGCACAAGGAGCATACGAGAGTTAGTTTCAAAGCAAAGGAGTACTCAACATCAAATCCATTGGAACTTGTACACGTAGACCTTTATGGACCAACAAGTACAAAAACTTTAAAATGTGAGAGTTATTTTATGTTTGTTATTGATAATTACACAAGAATGACACGTGTTACATTTTTTAAGGAAAAACATGAAACATTTGAGAATTTAGATTTCAAACCCCTAGATAAAACAAAGGAAGTGAGTTTACCTCTAATGAATTTGTTGAATTTAATGAGAATCATGAAATCAAGAGACATTTTTTGACATCAAGGACTTCATAACAAAATGGAATTATAAGAAGGAAAGACAAAACTATACATTAAATGGCTAGAACAATGATGAATGAGCCAAACTACCAAACACATTTTGGGGAGAAGCAATTAACACAACAATATACATCTTGAATAGAGCACAAAGTAGAGTGAACAATAGCAAGACACCTTATGAATTATGGAAAGGTAGAACAACCACTGTGAAATACTTAAAAGCATTTGGGAGTAAGCGCTATATAAAGATAAATGAATATAATTTAGGCAAGTTTTATTTTGGAATAGATGAAAGTATATTTCATGGATATGCATCCATAAGCAAAGATTACAAATGCTACAACAAAAGACTACACAAGGCGGTAGAAAGTATTGATGTAAGAGTAAATGAAGAAATATCTCAAATTAAAAGTCACAAACAAATGAAGATCCAAAGGATGCAATCTATAGGTAATGAGAAAAGGAAGAAGAAGGGGAAGAAAAAATAAAGAACAAGAAGAAATAGAATGCCCATACCCAAAGAATCCATCCATACTTGTCCAAAAGTATCATCTATAAAATCATATTTTTGGTGATATAGATACAAGAGTTCAAACTAGAGGAAGATCAATAAGTGCACCAAAATAAAAATAAAAAATCTTTTCTATCCAAAATAGAGCCCAAGAACTTTACACAAGCTAGTGAAGATAAGCATTGGATTAATGTTGTGGAAGAAGAATTGAATCAGATTGAGAATAATGAGACATGGGAACTTGTGTGCAGAGTTCCAAAAGACAAGAATGTGATTATCACCCAATGAGTAATAAAAAACAAGTTGAGTGAAGATGGAAAAGTAGTAAGAAATAAAACAATATTGGTCTGTAAAGGGTGTGCTCAAGTTGAGGGTATTGACTTTGAATAAACCGTTACCCCAATTGCAATTTTGGAAGCAATCAATATGTTTTTTGCATTAGCATGTTTCAATAACTTCAGCTTTATTTAGGAAATATTGTTTAGAATGTAGGAAATCTCTAATGTTTCAAGTGTACGCTCTACCCCATTATTAGCGACAAAAAACTTTATGTGTCCCTGATGATGGGTGGAGAGCCAACTTGAAATTTTGAACATTTCCTACATTCTACACAATATTTCCAAAAGAAAAAAGGACTTATGACATGATCTCCTACTATGAGAATCTACGTACTCAACTTCAAAGATGTCAAGTTAGCCTTTCTAAATGGAAATCTAGAAGAAGTATATATTGCATAGCCAAAAGTATTTCAATTGTTAGAAAAGGAAGATCATGTATGCAAACTGAAGAAAACATTCTATGGACTAAAGCAAGCTCCCATAGTTTGGTATTCAAGACTTGAAAAATGCCTACAAACAACAAGGTTTCAAAAGAGGAGTTGTAGACAACAACCTTTACATAAAAATAGAAAATTAAAATTTATTAATCATTGTGGTTTATGTGGATGATATCATTTTTGGAAGTAATGCTCATAGAATGGGCCAAAAGTTTGTAGAAGAAATGCAAAAGGAATTTGAGATGTCCATGCCTGGAGATGTCTTTCTCTCTAGGTTTGCTAATTTCTCATTCAAACAACGACATATTCATTTATTAGACCAAATACATCAAGGAGATGTTGAAGGAACATGGAATGGAAGATTGTGCACCTATTAGTACACCCATGATCACATATGTAAATTGAGCAAAGATGATGAATCCATATAATAAAATCAATTCAATGATTAAAAACCTACTATATGGGATAACATCAAGGCTAGACATCATGTAAGTAGTAGGCTTGGTTGCAAGATTTCAATCTACACCAAAGGAGACACATGTGTGAGTAGCAAAAAGAATATTTAGATATCTAAATGGTACATTGGACTTTGGGTTATAGTATTGAAGAAAGAATTCACTCTAACAACATATATAGACATAAATTAGGCATGAAGTATTGATGGCAAGAATAGTACAAGTAGAGTAGCATTCTTTCTAGGAAACTGTCTAGTATCATGCTTAAGAAAGAAGTAAACTTCAATCTATTTATCCACAACAAAAGCCAAATATATTGTAGTAACAAAATGTTGCACACAAGTTCTCTAGATGAAGCAAACATTGAAGTATACCAAGGTAGAATATGATAAACCAATCTCAATCATCTACAACAACACACGTGAAATCAACATGTCAAATAATTATATTATGCACTTAAATATGAAGCATATTCCCATCAAGTGACACTTTCTAAGAGAACATGTAGCCAAACAAAGTGTCAAGTTGGAATACATTTCCACCAAGGAACATATTGCAAATATTTTACCAAATCCCTTCCCAAAGAAACATTTGAATATCTAAAATAGAAGCTTGGAGTGATATCCTTTTCATCTCGTCAAGAAAGGAAAGCACACGCCCAAAGGGGGGAACCCTTTTCCATTGATGTCAAAGGAGGGGAAGTTGCAGGAAAAGGAAGAATTTTAGATACAAGGAGAGTTGTAGACAAAGGGAGTACTACAATATTGTTGCAAAATTGGCTAAGGGTTGCCATAGATGGAAAAGGGGGAGATTGTTGGAAATATCTTTGTTATTAACTTTAGAAGCAAGGAGGGACTACAAATGTCCAATATAAAGATTACAAGATAGAGATTGTTGGAAATATTGTTTTTGGACTTTTGATGCCCAATTTGGATACCCTATGTTTGAATGCATTTCTACTTTAAATACATAGTTCAAATGAAGCATAGGTTATATCGTAAAAATATTATTTAAAGACATTTCTAATACTATATGGAACTCTCTCTAATTCCATAGGAAGAGGAGATATGAAAGGTTCTCTAACGTTAGCCCAACGAAAAAGTACAGGTCAACCTAAACAATTTTACAAGTCATTTAGACAATTTTACAAGATTCTATAACGTTAGCCCCATAAGTGAATAAAGAAACATTATTAATTAAGGGTAAATGAGTGCATTTGAATATCATCTATGTAATAAGATATATGAGGTGTGTAAGAGAATCTATACTCTTGGGATTTTAAAGGTGGAGAAAAAATTGGATTTGTGGAGTGAACAAGTCATATTGGCATTTTCTCTATAATATTTATTATAGGATATTGCAAACATTGAAATATTGAAGAAATGGAGGTGAGGTCTTAATGTACATGTGGTAAAAATATTAGGCATTGATTCATTATAATTTTGGAGATATGCCCTATGGAAGTTAGGGTTTTTGAATAGTCCCAAAATCAATTTCAAACAAGCCAGTTTGCCATTTTCACTATAACTTATTTTCTGGGACGTTTTAGACTATGAAATTTTCAGAGCCCTATAGAGACATCTAGAAGTAACTTAGATAAAAAATATCATATTTTGGTTTGGTAAATTTTGGAATTATTCCCTATGGAAGTTAGGGTTTATGAATAATCTTGAAATCAGTTTCAAATAGCTCGGTTTGGCATTTTTTCTATAATTCATTTTATGGGAAGTTTAAGAATGTGAATTTTTCAGAGCTTTGTGGAGACATATAATAATAGCTTAGGTAAAAATTCCAAACTTTGGTTCACTATAATTTTAGAGTTATATACTTTGAAATTTATGGTTTCTAAACGATCCCGAAATCAATTTCAAACATAACAGCTTGGAATTTTTGTTGTAACTTCTTTTCTGGTACTTTTTAGGCTATGAATTTTTTAGAGATATAGGGAGATATATATAAGTGCCTTATTAAAAATCTCGTAATCAGATTTTAAAACTTGGATACATAGCATGCTGTACAAGTTCATTCTTGGGAAGAGGCCAAAAGCAACAAGTTTTGGGACAAGTAGACTTGGTGAAGACAAATGCAACAAGTAAACCTAGTAAAGGTAGAAGAAACTAAAAAACTTGATGAAGGAAGAAGTCACAAGGAAACTAAGTGAAGTAGGTTGGCGCCTATGAATATTTGCATCAATGTAGATTGGTTTCTCCCGTAGGTTGGTGCTTCTGAATATTTGCAACAGTGAGGATTGGTGTCTCTAGTAGGATGGTGCCCACAAATATTTACAACAATAGGGATTGGTGTCTCTAGTAGGTTGGTGTATACAAATTTTCTAATAGTAGGTTGGTTCCTACAAAGAATTATAAAATGAAATTTTGTGGTTTTCTCTTGAAAGTAGCTTCATGTAAATCTTGTGTTCTATGTTATGTAGTTGATGGATCTCATATGTGATTGTTTTATGGTTCTTGAATTTTAAATAAGTAAAAATTATCTTATATTTATTCACCTCCCCTCTCAGTATAAAAGTGTGCTCAACATTGGAGAGAGAGGGAAACCCCGTCCAAGCCCTCTAGAGGCGTTAAAAAATCCCACCGATTTTCCATTTACAACAGAGGATATTTGTGGAGCCTCAATGCAAGTTGCTATTCATTTGATGAATTTGTTATCAAAGCCAAACTTTCATAAGGCAAAGAATAAAAAGGAGTACCTGGCTCTATTGAAGGCATTAGCCATATCAAGTTTGATGACCATACCCTTTTCCCCTCTACTTTTGCTTGAAAAAATAAGTTATTGTACTATGATAATATTATCTACAATCTTCCTTCTACTTACAAAACCCCCTATATTTTCATAAATCAATTTAGGTAAGAGACGCTTTAAGTGAGAGGCAATAATTTTGGAGTCTATTTTATAAGAGACATTACATAAATAGATAAGCCAAAATCTTGAGAGGGAGAAGGGATTTAACTCTTTTTGGAGTAAATCAATGAAAGTTGAATTGATCCCACCTCCCATCTTAGCATGCCAAAACACAATGTACACCATCCAACAAAAATAATATTTTATGATTAATAAACAATTTTGACAAAAATGGATCGAGAACCCATTCAGATACAAAGCTTTGGCTATACCAAAATATCAAAGCATCGTCCAAATTTCATCTTTGGAGATCAAACTCATTAGCTTGACATTATCATATTGTGAGATCAGTAGGGGGATATTTTCAGTCATCATCTCTTCCTCTTGAAGTTGCCACTACCTTGTTCTGTGTAGAGATTTTTATAGTACTCAAATGTTACCTATTTTACATGATCAAAGGAAGAGATTTCATCTCCGTTGACAAAAGTAGATTTGACATTTTTTTTCCAAAGCTTCATTTTTTCTTGCCTATGAAAAGTTTGATATTTTTTCTCCTACTTTGAGCCACAAAATTCTTGACTTCAATCTCCATTGCTTCTCTTCCACTTTCACAGATGAGCGAAGGAGCTCAAAATTCCTCTTCTCTTCATGATAGGTTTCTTGAGTAGTTATCTCTTGTTCGAATCTCTGATGAATTTCCTCTTGTTTTGATTTGTGTACCAAGACCTTTTCTTCTCTAGCTTGGTATTTTTATTTTGACCATAGTTTGAGGGTTGTATTTGCTACCTTTATCTTTTGTTACCAAATGAACATTAGAGAACCAATAACCCATATACTCCATGCCCCAAAATATACAACTAGTACAAAGCCTTGAGCTGCATAAAGAATTCCAACAATATATTTTTTCTTGATAGGAAACATGCATATAAACATTAACTATTGAATGGACCTTCTCTATGGGCAAGTAAAGAAGACTAGCTATTATCCAACATGTCGTTTTCCACTCATGAAGCATATAAACATATATGGGGCCCATAAATGCAAACACCTCTTGAGGCTCCCCGCGATCCTACTACCACGACCCTACAACCTCTTCGTATACTTTTTCCTTTTGCCGAAACTTCATCTTCACTCATCTTAGTCTTTTGGAGTAGGAGGATTATGGGCCATTCTTCCTTAATTAGGCTTATGAGTTTAGAACTACTCTTATCATTTCCTATCCCCTTACAGTTCCAGGAGACCACTTTAATCATTTACTTATGGATTTAGAATTGTCCCCTTGGATGGGGATTGGTCCACTCTATTTCTTCTAAGTTATTGTTCCTTTGTTCAACGTTGTTTTGATGGTCATTTGAGTCCCCAATTATTTTTTAGTATCAGCTTTCTCGTATAAGAGATACCTATTATTTTTCGTTCCTACCTTTTTAGAGGCCTTTCCATGATTGACATCTCTTTCCATCTCTCACTTAGGTTTCTCATTAGTGAAGAAGGAATGATATGAGGGTTTTTTGGGGATGATTTGTGGAGAGAGGAATGCCACATATTATTGCTGTTATTCAAATTCCTCCCATTCCATATTTGGAAAATGAATTTCTTCTAAAAGGGGCATACCCACCTCATCTTTTTTTTCTTATAAAAATTTATCATTTTATTATAGATCAACAATTTTTCCTTATGTTGCATCATGATTTTCAAGTTCCTTCAAAGCTTCATAATGATTACTGCTAAATTCTTGACATCATGCTTGCAAGTTCAAAGAAGAGTGGTCTTCCATGAGAGGGAGGGAGGAGGTGACACATTTGCCTCCCCAATGATTGCATTTGGGTATTTTTGGCGATTTTTCTTCTTGTAAGGATCCCTTCTCCTTTTGGTCCACTTCCATTTATCTTCTTCATCCTATTGATTTGGGGAAGTTTAAGGCAAAACACCCATATTCATGACATAACTTACATTTGAAGGGAAGCTAATCATAGTCGACCTCTTGGATAAAGGATGAGTTATCTGATGAAATATGGATCACCTTCAAAAGACATTTCTCCAAATCAATTTCCACACAAATTCGTGCGCATGAGGACATGCCATATTTAGGCTCAACTTGATCTATGTATTTTTCTAATGAATTCCCAATATTTCAAAAAGTATTATCATTCCAACAATGAAGAGGGAAATGGGGAACTTTAACCTAGTCTAGAACTCTAGAAGGAACATCATTTTATAGATTAAAGTATGGGTTCCATCTATCCAGATAAATCCCCGGAGCTCCCATAAAATAGGGTCCACTTCTGAATATCAGATATTTATTAATGCTTTCTTGAAAATAAAAAGTAAAAAATTCACTTCCACAAAAAGCATAAACATATTTCCTTTTATAACTGGTCTCTACTTTTTGTTCAGCTAGAGATTCACAAATTTTTGGGAGGGCTACATCCCTATGATTTACCCATTGATACCTCAATTTGCAAAATGATGAGGAATTGAATGAGGTTCGTTAGCGTCAACAACAATTTTTAGAATATCATCGATTTTTTTAATGAATCTGATGATATGAAGCTCTACTTCAGAAGGACACCAATGCATTAAAATAATCTATGTCCAACGTTGGGGGGTGGAGGAAGGGCTAACCCTAAAACGTAATGCCATCTGTAAGCTTTCAAGAGAACAACTAAAAGGTACAAAACACTTACAACATTTGTCCAAATTTTTATTAAAATGATAATTATATTATTAACTTATTTTAAACTTTCAAACATGAATTCACATATATATTATAATGATATTTAGTAAAAGATAATTATTAATTAACTTTTCATAAAAAGAAATTAAAATGCTCTTAAAAAGTTGATATTAGTTGAATTTTTTAAAATAATTAAAAAAAGATAATTACATTACTCAACTTTCTTAAAGAAGTTGACATATTTTAATGAATACATAAATTAAAACATTAAAAATATATATACATAATTAAATTTAAAACGATATATTTTTAAATGATATAATATTGTAACAACTCTTTTTGTTACAACCATGTAAATATAACTATGTGAATTGTTTATGTGATTTTATGTAAAAATGCAATTGATGATTAAGCTGAATGAGAGGATATGGATTCAAATATCTGAGGAGGAGAGGTTGCTTATGAAATGCTAAAACTTAGGTCGTTTCATTTAATTCCATTTCACCTATCACCTTGACAAATTATTTTTTTTGCGTAAATAGGAAGTGAAGTTTAGTATGGGATGCTTGAGTGGAGGATGATGCCCATGCTATCCCCTTTCTTGTGGGATGTGACAAAAATAGGTCAACATGCAAGGCGTGGATGAGAAGAGAAAACATGAAAAGAAGAAGCCACAAAATGTGAAGAGAAGTGACGAAGGGAAATGTAAGAAAGATGATAATGCGCATGAAAGGAAGAGCTCAAGTATTGGCAACAAGAGAAGGAAAGTATCAAACCAATGCTTTATGATTGGGAAATCGTTCCCTATGATTTAATTGAGGTCAATATTGTGTGCCTGTGTTGGTTCGCTAGTGAAGGATTGGTGGATATTTGATTCACTTAGTGCTTGCTAAGTAAGTTGATAAACCTCTAAGTGATTGTTGGAGAGTCGATAAACCATTTAGAGCTTGTTGAATGGGATGATAAACCACTTGGATTCTTGTTGGAAGGTTGATAAACCACAAGGAAGGCAGTTGGGCCATTGTGATGCTTGCTGAAAAGGGTTGACAAAGCACTAATTGCTTGCTGAGGAAGCTAATAAACAACTTAGTACTTTCCAAATAAACTGCTAGAAAACCTAGATAGTGAGCTCTAGGCTACTTCACATGATAATAAGGAAATTAAAATGCTACATGATAAATGAGAATTCAATTCAATTTGATAGTCAGTTTTCTTAAGAACAATGATAACATTTTATGGTTATGCTTGCCTATACGATGTTGTAGTTTCTTGACTTTCACAAAGGAAGCATGGCATGTGACCCTCCTGTGAAATCTGGCTGTTGGATCCATTTATTAACTTTATTCCATATTTGATATAAGAAGTTTTGTTAGAGTAATTAAATTTTTTTATGGTCTGGGTGCATCCCTTGGAGATCAATGTTCAGATTTGTGTTTCATTCCTAGAAAATTGGTGTTCTGGGGAATGCTCTGTCATAAGGAAATCTTGGTCTAATCCCTTGGAATTTTCCTTCCTATAAGTTTGGGTAGAAACCTACATTTGTATCCAGGGTTGGATGGTTCTTGGATGAACCATATATCCAGGTTGGATATCATTTCAACTCCCAACACAAGTGCATCTAGATATGCAGAGGGGTTGGATACCATAAGAACGACAAATGTATCTGAAAATTCGAGCATTCATCCAATCATCGCATGTGCACCATAGAAAATGACCAATTGTGAGATAGTTCAATTTTTTTTGGGTAAATCATTATGGAAGCAATATCCGATGTGGGCCCCTCTTGGGTAGAAACATGTACGAGATTGGATTTCCTATGAACGAAGGTTATATTTGGGTTTTGCCGTATCCGATGGAGATTGAGTTGTGAACATTTGCAAAGTTCCATATGGGACTGAGATTGGATTTTCTATGGACTTGTGTGTGATCTAGTGGTCTAGGGTACCAGGGTTATGCTACTAATGGACAAGGCGTGCACCCTAGAATTCCTCTGGGGCTAGATATAATTAGAGTTGGTCACATAACATGACAAGGTCAATTAGCTTGGGATGAGGTGGAAAGTGCCATGAAGTCCTGGATATGGCCTTGTGGGTGTCTATGTGGGAGCCATGTAGGTTCTATGAGGGTGATAAACTTTCATAGATGACATGGTAGGTCCACAAGGGTCACACATGGGTGTCACGCGGCAATGCCTTTTTTTTTTTCCACGGAAAAAAATCGGACTTTCTATATATATTAGAGAGTCTCATAGCATATGCATTGCATTACAAATCAACTCCCGATCTCCTTCTGGTGAGGGAGAAAAGCAGTCACGGCTTCCTTGGGTACCCATACACATCCCTAAGGTTGCCAAAGCAAAAAAACTTCTTCTCAAAAAGAGGGCACTTCCAATCTTTCAAATCTCCCGGCATATCACCGAAACAGAGATAAGAGAAAAGACAGAAGCATGTCTTCATGATCTGTTGAAACAACAGACATATCAAAATGTATATTCCTGTAGAGACTGGCAGTAGGCACTATTCCAGTCTCAAAGTTACTTGAAAAAGCAACACAAAAAATGTTTTTTGTGAAAACTGTGTCAACAGGCCTCCTCATATGAGGAAAACAACCCTCAAAAAAGTAAAACATAAATGAGATAGTCCATAGTTTTGGTAGAGAGACATAACAGATTATATGTAGTTCAAAATAAAACTAAAATAACAGCAACAACATGATATTAAGTAGAACATCAAAGCAGAACAATGTCATCCGAAGACTAGCTGGTCAATAGGATTGATCACCCCCTTGTCCATCTCTGTTACTGACGAGGTCCCCAAATCTTGTTGCACACCTGTTTTAGATAAGTTATCTGCCTCCTGGTTTCTTTCCCTGTAGATCTGGCAAACAGTGATTTCATTAAAAAAACTTTTGATATGAAAAATCTCATTAAGCAAAGGAAGCAAAATATAATTTCTGCAATGTTGAGTCCTGTTGAACCAATTCACAACATTCTTTGAGTCACCAAAAATCTGAACCTGTCTCAACTGTTTCAAGGAAAGCCATCAAAGAAGGTGATGTAAAGCCTTAAGCTCAGCAAAATTATTAGTCCCCTGCCCAAGGCCAATTGAGGCACGAAAAGATTTTTCAGGAGTAATATGAATGACCAAACCTACTCCGCACTGTCCATTTAAGTCTGCAGCCCCATCAAAGTAGGCCCACGGAATAGATTCCCTAATAAATTCAGTCTGAATAGAGCGGTGGATGGAATGTCCAGATGAGGATGGGATGCTGTCGTATATTGCTACCCCTTCCACAACCAGTTTTCTAATAGGGAAGGGAAGATCTTTGAAAATTACTTGGTTCCTTGCTAGCCAAGTGCCCAAGACTATCAGGAGAGGGATGGAGCGGACTTTGTCATCAGAGGCCTCCTGCCACCACCGGAACCATGCTTGCTGGATACTGTCTCCTTCCCACCTGAGGGGAGAATTCATGAGTCTCAAGGATTTAGCCCAAAGGCTGACATTGAAAGGGCATGTGAGAAATAAATGCGTTGTTGATTCCTCATTTGCTTTGCAAAGAGAGCACCATCCCGGGCCTATTTTCCCCTTTTCTGCAAGAAATCCCATGTTGACACTTTTTTCTGAAGGATGCACCAGAAGAAAAGTCTGGTTTTTGCAGGGCATTTCAACTTCCAGAGAAGTTTTGACCACCATGCAGGGTCTTCCCAACCTTGTTGGGACATCAACCATTTGTATCTCGTCTTAGGTGAGTAGCTTCCTGTCTGTGCATGGACCCAAACTAGCTCATCCCTTGCTTCTGAAATCCGGACAGAGGAGTTTTGGAGGTCCAAGACAAAAAGGCTCCATTCCTCCCTCTATCTCTCCTCCAAATGAAGGTCAGCTTCTGTCAACCACCCTTGTCTCCAAATGGTAGTAGTCCTAGGATTGGCCACCTAATTCAGAAAAAGATATCCCCGTTTAGTTAAAAATAATTTCAGATCATGAGATAAGGCATATCTTTCCGAGCACCCAGCCCAAGGATCACATCCAACCTTCACCCGGGTACCATCCCCCACTTTCCATGCAAGTCCTTGTTCAATAGTGTGAGCCGAAGCAACTACTGCCTTCCAGACCACCGAGGCATTTTTGGAGGACTTTACAGGATTGTGGACCCATTCCATTGCAGTGGCCGGAGCTATGTACTTTCTTTTTGTAATAGTGGACCAAAGAGAATCGGTCGATATGAGTCTCCATGCCAGCTTGGCTGCTAAGGATTTTGAAAAAAAAGAGAAATGCTTAATTCCCCATCCTCCCCATTCTTTCGGTCTCGAAATCTTGTCCCATGCAACCTAGGGAGTCACATGTTCTACTTTAGATCCGGCCCATAAGAATCTGCTACACAGTTTGTCTATGGAAGCTAGTATACCTTTAGGTACCCACATGAGACTGGCCTAGTAAACAGGAATTGCCATCAGAACTGTCTTTATTAGGACCAGCCTCCCTGCTCGAGACAACCATTTATGACTCCACAAATTTAGTTTCTTTTGTATTTTTATCAGGAGCCATTTCCAATCCTGTACCCGGTAAGTATCAGGTTTCAACAGGAAGCCCAAGTATTTAAAGCTTTCTTGCAGAGATTTGATTTCAAATGGAAGAAGAGCCCCTACTCTGCCACTTTCCTCCGAAGACATACCCGATATTGTAAGGGTCGATTTATGCTCATTGATTTTAAGACCTGTAGCTTTAAGAAAAAGGTTCAGGATCCTCTTTAGAGCTCTACAGTCCTCCACACTTCCATTGCTGAATAGAATGATGTCATCTACAAAGAGCAGATGGGTTACCCACAGATTAACAACCACTTCAATTCCTCGGAGCTCTCCTTGTCTTTTTGCCCTACTAATCATCAGACTCATCCCCTCTGCAGCCAACAAGAAAAGAAGGGGGGACAAAGGGCATCCTTGTCTCAGCCCCCTCTCCGGATTGAAAAAATTTGAAGTTGCTCCGTTGATTAATAAGGAGATAGAGGATGAAGTAATGCATCTCATAATCCACCTTACAAAATCGAATCTGAAACCAAGGTGAGTCAACAGAAGGCGCAAGTACATCCAACTTATTCTGTCGTAGGTCTTTGATAAATCAATTTTAACAATTGCCCCTTTCTTTCCATTCCTCTTTAAGCTATGAAAGGTTTCTTGAGCAATTCCCACTGCTTCATGAATCTGTCTTCCATCCAGGAAACCAAACTGCTCTGGAGAGATGTGCCTAGATAAGAAGGGTTTCATCCTGGAAGCAATGATTTTAGCAATAATTTTATAGACACAGGTGCATAGGGAAATAGGCCGAAAGTCATCGAAAGAGGCTGGCTGATCAGATTTGGGGATTAGAGCCAGAAAGATTGAGTTGAAGGGTTGATAGATAGATCCAGAGGATCTCGATTCATCCACAACTGCAGCCAGATCATCCCCCAGGAATTCAAAGAAATGAAGGAAAAATTCCACTGTCCACCCATCTGGCCCAGGACTCTTGTCCTTCTGCATATCCTTGAGAATGTCCTCCACTTCCTGTTTAGAGACAACTTCCATAATTGAGTCATTATCTTCTTCCTCAACATATCTTGGAAAGAATTGAGCAACTATGATGATCTCCACTATGGATATTTCCTCCGGGGCTTTGAAAAGATTCTTGAAGTGGTTTACACCTAGAGAAGCTAGTTCTTCAAAGGATTTTGCCATTTCCCTGTCCTCTTTTTTCAATTCCCAAATTGTATTAGCAATCTTTCGGCCCTTTGCATAATTCTGGAAAAACTTAGAGTTTTCGTCTCCCGCTTGCAGCCAAATGGCTATGCTTTTCAATCTCCAGCTTTCTTTCCTTAAGTGGAGAAGTTTTCGTCGAGATGCTTCCAACTCTTTAATTCTGTTTCTTGAATCCAAGGACTCATAACCAGATCCATTCGAGTTTTCCAACAGATCTAATTCGAAGTTTATACTTTTGAGCTCCTGTTCTTCCTTCAGTTTCTTTTGATGCGCCCATTCTTTTGTCGCTTGCTTCATTCTCTTAAGATTGTTCGACAAGTGGATGCTTCTGCTTCCTTCTTCATTATGATTGTCCTTTCTCCATGTATCATGGAAAAGAGCTTCAAAGGATTCATCCTTCAGCTAGGATGAGTTGAATTGAAAAGGGGTTCCTAATTTTTTTGCATCTCCTTTCAATTCCAGGAGGACCAGGAAATGATCAGAGTGACCCCCTTCCTCGACCCAGTGTCTGAAAACTGATAGAAAATCCACCAGAGGCTCACAGAGAAGGAAGCGGTCTAGTCTTTTTCCCACCCATTCGACACCGAGGTGTCTGTTTCTCCAGGTAGGGCGCAATTTTATCAAAGGAGCATCGACCAGGTGGTAGGAAGCAATTTTATTCATGAAAAAAACAGAGAGGGGGTCCGAGTGGGCATTAGCAACCCAAGATTCCGAATCCCCCAAAGAGAAGTTCAGGTCACCTCCAATGATGAGGTAAGGATGGGAGAGGCAAGAGAGGCTAAAGAAAGAGTTCCAGAAGCGTTCCCTCTCCAGACAGGGCCCATAGATATTCAGGATAAGGAAGGATATACACAACTCTCCAGAATAGAGTTCCATTACCAAATAGTTTTCAGAACCCCAAGATGAAACTTCCTTGAGCTTCCTCATATTGTAACCTGTAACTACACCCCCCGACCTGCCTTCAGCGTCGAGAGCTAAGAATGCCCACCCAGGCAAAAACATTTGAAGAGTACAGATAACATCATCACTTTTCCCCAATGTTTCTTGGAGGAGAATAACATCATGGTTATAGGAGTGCACAAGGTTTTTGAAGGCTAGATTTTTCAGTTGGCTAGCTAAGCCTCTGAAGTTGAAGGAAAGTAGAATCATCAAGGAACAGGGGGGGGAGGTGGCTCCGCTCTAAGCACCCCAGGAAGAGTTTTCTGCTTCCCGTCAGCGATATCAATGACAGCTTTGAACTTGGCTTTTGAGAGTAAAGATTTTCTTCCCCTTAACTTCCTTGGCCCAATAACCACTGGGTCCAAGGCAATTCCTCCTGCAGCCTGTCCCTTACCCTTTCTATTGGCCAAAGGGCGAAGATTATAAGGTGGGTTATCCAAGATATGAACACAGGATTCAACAAAAGTAATAGAAATCTCAGAGGGATGTAAGGCATCATCAGAAAGAAGGGAGACCGAGATAATAATACTATCAGAGGAGGCTTTAGATAAATTTAGCGCAGAGAAATCATTTAAAATCTGCCCGGAGGGACCAGGTCTTTCTGAGAGACACTGTAAAGAGATTGTAGAAGAACATTCGCAAAAAGGAGGAAA
Organism: Pinus taeda; assembly: GCA_000404065.3. Lineage (NCBI taxonomy): Eukaryota > Viridiplantae > Streptophyta > Pinopsida > Pinales > Pinaceae > Pinus > Pinus taeda. Next base: position 22,209 of record APFE031601799.1, on the reverse strand, counting down.
AGAAGACGTACCCACCTTGGACGCCCCAGCAAGCTCATCAGGTAAGGGAGCCAGGGTGGCCGGCGGATTAATCTGAGCGACAGCTGCATTTTTACCGTCCAAGAGGTGTTCCTGCTCCATTAGGTCGATTATTTCTGAAGCCCTCGCCTGGTCTACAGATTGCACTGAAACCTTCTGCTGAACCCCCCTTGCTTCCTGTGCAAGAGCCCCCTGAGGTCGAAAGGGTCTCATCTGACGCGACGAAGACGATGTCCCAATGGACATCCCTTCACAAGATGACTATACTTATGACACCGAAGACAATGAAAAGGGAGGTTTTCATAGTCCAGGGTTTGGAGGAATTCAAGGTCCCTGTATTTTAACGTCATCGCATCCGCCAATCCCTCCCTTGGATTTAGGCTTACAAGCACTCGAGCCATACTCCTGTCCTTGGTTATGATGTAAGAGTTATCATAATCCAGAAATTTACCCAGGGTATTACCAATAGAGACAAAAATGGATTCCATCCAGAATTGTAAGGGAAGTCCAGGGAGCTTTACCCAGACAGGGGACTCTGCCAATTTCTCCTTCTGCGCATCAAATAATGGAGTCCATCTGCGAAAAAGAATGGGACGCTTTCCAAAACACCAATTCCGTTCAAAGACCCAATCCGCATGTGATTTGCTGTCAAAATGAATACTAAACCAACCCCTTTCCAAAACAAGAATCTCTGATGGCTTGCCCGGGGCTTCTTTCCACTCGGATTGGACCCAATCCACTATGTATTCGACTGAGTACTTCCTTCCTCTTACACGGCCAACCAGAATAGTCTCAGTTGCATCCATTCTTTATTCTATGTTGATATCTACCCCCAACAGACAGCACGGACGAAGCTCTTTCTTCTTAATGGACTTCGATTTCTTTCTCTTTGCCCCCACAACTTCCTTGAAGTCCCCTTCCGCTCCCGCAACATTTGGAATAGGAGCATCCGGCGCAACCAAAACAGGCGGCCCTTGACCCCCTCCTTCAGGCACAAAAGTGACTTCTGCTTCGTCCGACCTCCTCTGCTGGTTTCCTTCAACGGTCCCAACCTCCTTTGAGTAAGCAACAACCTAAGGGATCAAATTAGAGGTCGAGGTCCTAGGGTTTTTGTCAACCGCCCCACAAGATGTGGCCCAGGGCAGTCGATTTATGCAAGTAGTGGCTGGAATGGAGCTTAAAGAAGATCCTCCACCACCGTGTGTAGCTTCTTGACCCTGGGGTGCGAAAAGCAGAGGAAAACCTTGTGAGGCTTCTTGATCCCGGGGTGCGAAAAGCAGAGGAAAACCTTGCCAGGGGCTAACTTGACCTTGCGAGACTCCACCAACAAGAGCCACTTCTCCTATAGATTTAGAACCTGAAGAGCCTTGCAGACCATAGTTTCCTACGATATCTTCCAAGCCACCATAAAGCTTAGGTCGGAAAGTGTTACCTTGATCCTCGTTCGACGAGATAATACGAGAGAAATGCTTCAAAAATTCCGCCCGATCTTCGACTGCCCGCCGCTGCTCTTGGTTCTCCACAGGAGTAGCGCCCGCCTGCTAGACACCATTCCAGACACTCGGGAGGTTCTCATCGCGTCTACTTACCCCATACTGTGAGCCTCCCGCAATCGCCTCTTTACTGGGACCCTGGATGTTTACATTCTTTGGGAAAAACAAGTCAAGATTCTTGGAAGAGACCTTGTGTCCCCAACACGTCAAAAGGTACTTTGGCGCAGGCTCGAGCTCAAGAAATTCGCTATCAAATCCCATCTCTTCCGCACCCAAACAAACTTAAACCGACACAACGAGAAAACCACAACCATCTCAAAACCCCTAATCGTCAAAACCCTTTGCAGTAAACAATGTCGGTTAAAAGGGATTGACCCCATCCTGTGGTTGTAAAACTAATGGCTCGAGTACCAACCTCGCCACCGATACCTCGGGGCCAGAGAAAAGTATGACATTTTGGGTGCCGAGTACAGAGAATTGACATTGAACTGTCGCCGTATTCAGTTATGTGCCAGGGTCATGAGACCTAGGGCTGAGGCCTGAAACCCTTGGTCTACCCTCGCGCGACAATGCCTTGTTGACATGGAAAGATTTAATTGGTCAAATTTCAAACATGAATATCTTTATACTTAGAAGTTTGATTGAGATCAGGTTTATATCATTGGAAATTTCTCAATGAGGTGAGCACGATAATGGTAATAGTTTTGAAATTCGATGAAGTCGGAGAAAGATTACTTTTATAACCTCGTCTTCATAACAAACCTTGGAGGTAGGGTTAATTATAAGGTAACACCTCCCACAACCTGAGATAGTACAAGGGGGTGCAGGGGAGCTTTACAATGTGGTATCAAAGTTCCTAGGTTGAACACTCAGACTGAATGAGCCTTCAATAAGAGAATTTAGAAGCTTTGTTAAGAGTTGAAGCGCAGAATTTAATTTGATGATTTATTCCTATATGGATATGTGTGATGATTTTAGAATTTTAATTAATAAGATGATTGGCATGACATATTTTGAAGCTTTTGTATTCAGGGTTCTATGATCCATAATGAATTAAGCAAAGTCTTTTAGTAGAAATCATATAAGAGAAATTTTTGGCCGACGCGTTTTGAACCAACAAATGTCGTTCATCATCATGACCAAATGAAGAGGCAGACCATGACAGAGGCTTTAAACAGAGAGCAATGTAGAGACATAATTTCAAGTAACGACTATATTTAAACAATAATATTTAAATTATGATACCAATTTATTAATATATTAAACACAAATACTATTAAGTAACGACTATATTAAACAACTAGTTTTTGAAAAATAATATTTAAATAATGTTATTAGTTTATTAATTTATCAAAAATATTAATAGGT
>APFE031601799.1:0-12584 GCA_000404065.3 Pinus taeda | reverse complement strand
AAATAAAAAAAGAAAATTATCAAAAAGAAGGAAATAAAACAAGAAAGCTAAAAATCAAAAGAAAAGTAAAGAATAAAACAAGAAAAAAGTTGCATGCAGACACATGGAGTGTGTGCATGTGGTTCCCCTTCCAATGTTTTGTTTTATTTAATAGATGGTGAGGAGGATGGGAGGTATCCATGATTCCGAGATTCTATCTGTCATTCTCTTGGGAGAATGGTATATGAAGACTCAGGAGCACTGGCAGTAGTCGTTGATTGACGGCTCGGGGGTGGCCAGTTGTAGCAGAATCCTGCACAATTGAGCCTACGGTTGGGAGGAGAGTCGTCCCCAAAATCTTGTGATCACTTGGCAGACTGCAATTACAGGTAATATAGGTAAGTTCATTTGTAAGTATTTGTTTTCCATTAAGATATTAATTTTAGTTTTACTTTGTGCTGTTACACATATGATGTGATAGTCGACTTGGATTGGTTAGTTTCCCATAAGAAAAAAATCTACTGCTACAACAAGTTGCTATAATGTATTAGCTACAAAGGAGAGAAAGCGATGCTGCAAGGAATAATAAAACCTATCAACATCACAGAAATATCAATGCTACAAATAAAAAGGTGTAGAAAGAAAGGGTGTGCTTTGTATTTAGTACATGTGATCAGTGAATCAAAAGATAGTAGGGATAATATGGAAGAGCATCCGGCATTAAGAAATTTCAGTGATGTATTTTTGGACGAAATATTAGGATTACCACCTAGAAGGGAAATCAATTTTTCTATCAAGTTATTTCCAGGATCAACCCTGGTATTGAAAGCTCCATACTGCATGAGTACACCAGAGCTAGTGGAGCTAAAGCTACAGTTAAAAGAAAGGTTAAACAAGGGATATATCAGACCTAGTGTATTGCCTTGGGGAGCCCCAAAACTATTTGTAAAGAAAAAGGATGGCATGGTGTGGTTGTGCATTGACTACATGCAACTAAATAAAGCTAATGTTGGGTGTGGAGCCTGATTGTTTTCCTGATTGTTCAAAGGTTTTTTGTTTTAGCGGTGTTGGATCCCTATTCCTAACAGGGCAACAACACCACCTGTTTAATTGCCATCAGGGGGTCCAGGGGGATTTTATGAGCCCCTCCCCTAGTGGGGATTTGGGGGCAGTGCCCTGAAGCTAAAAATAGATGAAAATTTGTCTTGTAAAATATTTTAATTTCTTAGTGAATCTGGGTCGTTCATTAGGCAGATGATCTGACGGTAGAAGTTATGTTAATTTATGGTTTTTTACCCTAGATGGTAATGGTTGATTTATATGAGGGAATTGTATTGTGAATGTGTATTATTATTCTGAGTGAGAGAGAGAGAGGAGGCTATGTTAGAGCGAAGAGGAAATTACAGCAGATCTGTCGTAGGTTGTATCTCCTCATTTTAATGGATAATATAAAAGGAAGCACTGACTGTTTCTTGTTTTATGCATTTATGTAATATTTGTGTATTTCATTGCTCTGGTAATTAATTTCTAACAACTGGTATCAAAGTCAAAGGTTTATTTGGATGATAAACTTGCATGAGAGAAGGGTTCTTGGTTCAACTGGGAGCAATGGCGGAAGATGGTAGGTTTAGGGTTGAGAAATTTAATGGACAAAACTACTATCTATGGAGGATGCATATGGAATATTATTTGTATTAGCAATATCTGTACCTAGCATTGAGTGGAAAATCAAAGAAGACGACGAGTATGATAGACGCAGAATGGGAGATTCTCAACCGAAAGGCACTAGGAACAATCCGTCTATGTCTAGTAGCGTCAGTGACATTCAACATTTCAAAGGAAACGACAATAAAAGGTTTAATAAAGGTATTGGCCAAACTATATGAAAAACCCTCGGCTTCAAATAAGGTGTTTCTTATGAAGCATCTATTTAATATGGATATGTTAGAAGGTGGATCTTTAGTTGGTTATTTAAATGAATTTAACACGGTTACCAGTGATTTAAGTTCTACAGGGGTAAATTTTGATGATGAAGTTAGGGCTCTTTTATTTCTATACTCATTGCCAAAAAGTTGGGATGGCCTCATTATGACTATTACTAACTTTGTCTCTAGATCTAGTACTTTAAAGTTTGATGATGTTGTTGGTGCTATCCTTAGCGAGGAAATGCAACGGAAAAGCTCTAGTGAGACATCAGGTAATTCTTTGATTGCAGATACCAGGGGAAAAAATGGAAAGAGGAAGGAGCCCAGGAAATCGCAGGAAGTGAATAAAAGGCAGATCCAAATCTAGATTAGGGATATTGTGTTGGAAAATGTGGGAAGAAAGGACACCTAAAGAAAGACTGCAAATCTCAGAAGGGAAAATAAGGAGGTGGACAATAAGAGAACAATCATGAAGCGAAAGTGATAGGTGATGTGTTGTAAGATGCTTTGATTATTTCATTATAGAATACTATTGATGCTTGGGTGGTAGATTTAGGGGCCTCATTCCATGCCACACTTGACATGAAACATTTTCATGACTATGTTCAAGGAGATTTTGGACAGGTTCATCTGGGTGATGATAAACCCTATAAAATAATTGGAATGGGTAAGGTTTTTAGAAAGAAAGAAAATGGAAACCAATTTCTATTGTAGGAGGTAAGGCATGTTCCAGATCTGAAGAAAAATCCATTTTCAACAGGGAAGTTAGGTGGTGAAGGATGTGTAACTGCATTCACATACAAAACTTGGAAGGTCACTAAAGGAGCCCTTCTAATAGAAAAAGGAGAAAAGGTTGGTACATTGTATTTATGCAATAATATTTCTAATTCGGTTAATGTTTTAACATCCACAGGAGAAGATAGAACACTCTAGAATCATAGGCTTGGGCACATGAGTGAGAAGGGGATGTAAATTATTCACTCACGAAATTTGTTGCTAGGTTTGAAGCATGTTGATTTGGATTTATGTGAAAATTATGTTTATGGGAAACAAAAGAGAGTTAGATTTATCAGAGTTGGGAAGGAAAAGAAGAGCGAAAAAATAGAGCTTACACATACAAATGTATGGGGATCTGCTCAGGTATCATCTCTTAGTGGCTCTTGCTATTATGTTACTTTATTGATGACGCAACTTGGAAAATCCGGATTTATTGTATTCAAAATAAATCTGATGTATTTGATACTTTCAAGAAATGGAAATATTTGGTTGAGAATGAGAGAAAAAAATAAGTTGAAGTGTCTTAGATCAGATAATGGAGGTGAATATTGCAGCAAAAAGTTTGATAAATATTGTTTAGAGCATGAAATTCGCAGAGAGAAGATAGTTCTAGGAACATCATAGGAAAATGGTGTGTCAGAAAGGATGAACAAGATAATCATGTAGCTTGCAAGGTGCATGAGATTGCATGCATGATTTCCCTTACAATTTTGGGCATATGTTGTAGTTACTGTTGTTTATCTAATAAACTGTGGGCCTTCAAGTTCCTTAGATGGTAGTATTCTAGAGGAGGCATGGACATGTAAAAAGGTAAACTACTCATTTTTAAATACTTTTGGTTGTGAATCATTTGTCCACATAAAAAAAGAAAATAGAACAAAGTTTGAGGAAAAATAAAAGAAATGTACCTTTATTGGATATGGTGTTAATGACTTTGGTTATCGCTGATATGATTATGAAAATCACAAAATCATTAGGAGAAGAGATGTCATATTCAATGAAAAGATCTTGTATAAGGATCAGATGCAGGAAAAGAAAAAAGAAAAGGAAAACAAAGATCACACAATGCTTGATGAGATCATAGAAAAGGTAAAGGTGCATGAAAATCATAATGATCAACAAACACAACAACAACAAAAACCACAACAACAAAAGGCACCTCAAACACCTAAAAGTGGTGTTAGAAGATCTACCAAGATAAGTCGACCCCCTAAACGATACTCTCCTTCATTATATTATGTATTTTTAATTAATTCTGGTGAAACAAAAAGATATGAAGAAGAAATGCAGGTAGAAACCAAGAAGAAGTGGGAGTAAGCCATGGGAGAATAGATGGAATCCTTGATGCATAACCAAACTTGGGACTTGGTCAAGTTACCTACAGGTAAAACAACATTGAAAAATAAATAGGTTTACAGGTTGAAGGAAGAAGATGGAGGTAAACAGAGGTATAAGTCTAGACTTGTGGTGAAGGGGTTTGCATAAAAGTAAGGTATAGAATTTGACGATTTTTTCTCTCTCTCTAGTGGCAGCATAAGACTTGCATCTTAGGCAGTTAGATGTAAAGACAACATTTCTCCATGGGGATTTGGAGGAAGAAATATATATGTAGCAACCACAAGGGTATGATATCAAAGGGAAGGAGAAGTTAGTGTGAAAATTGAAGAAGAGCTTGTATGTCTTAAAGCAGGCTCCAAGGCAGTGTTATCTAAAATTTGACAGGTTTATCTCTGAACAAGTTTATATTAGATGTCACTTTGACCATTGCATTTATCTTAAAAAAACAAAATGACGGAAACTATATTATATTGTTATTATATGTAAATGACATGCTTGTTAAAGGGTCTAACATGCATGAAATAAATGTGCTCAAAGGAAAAATGGAAATTCATTTGAAATGAAGGATTTGGGTGTTGCAAAAAAAATCATTGGTATGAGAATAACTAGAGATAGGAAAAATCAGAAATTAACATTGTCTCAGAGTGAGTACATAGAAAAAGTGTTGGAAAGATTCAATATGCAAAATGCAAAACCAGTTAGTATGCCTTTGGCTAGTCATTTCAAACTAAGTAAGGAGATGTATCCCAAGACTAAGGAATAGATGGATTATATGTGTAAAGTTCCATATGCATCAACATTTGGAAGATTAATGTATGCAATGGTGTGCACAAGGCTTGATATTTCACATGCCGTGGGAGTTGTAAGCAGATATATGAACAATTTAGGAAAATAGAACTGGGCGACAGTGAAGTGGATTCCCAGGTATTTGAGAGGTACCACAAATCAATCATTATGCTTTGGTGGTTCAAACATTTCTCTATAGGGATATGTTGATGCATATATGGCATGTGATAGAGATAACAAGAGGAGCACCACATGGTATGTGTTTACTGTAGGTGGAAGAATTGTGAGTTGGGTTTCAAATTTGCAAAACATTGTTTCACTTTCAACAACAAAAGTAGAGTATGTTGTTGCTATAGAGGCTAATAAAGAAATGATTTTATTACAAAAGCTTATGGATGAGTTGGGCAAGAAGCAGGAGATGGTAGGTTATAAAGTGATAGCCAGAGTTCCATTCATCTTACAAAGAACTTAACATTTCATCACAAGAATAAACATATACAACTCAAGTACCATTTCATACGATTAGTGTTGGAAGATGGACAGTTGAAGCTAGAAAATACACACACTAGCCAAAATCCTTCAGATATGTTAACAAAAGTTGTAACTAGGGAGAAATTGAGATTCTGCTAAGTTTCCACTGGTCTTCAAGTATGATGTTGAAGATGAGAAACAACCAGGTCCAAGTGGAGTCATTGTCCAACAAGTGAAGCAACGATGGAGTTTATATAATCAGTCTCCAATTGGGAGATTGTTGGGTGTGGGGCCTGATTATCTTCCTGATTATTTGGAGATTTTTTGTTTCAGCCATGTTGGATCCTTGTTCCTAATGGGGTGGCAACGCTTCTTGTTTAATCGCCGTCAGGGGGGTCCAGGGGGGTGACAACACATTTTATGAGCCCCCCCTAGCAGGGGTTCAGGGGCAGCGCCTCCGAAGCTAAAAATAGATGAAAATTTTCCTTGTAAAATATTGTAATTTCATAGTCAATCTGGGTCGTTCATTTGGCAGATGCTCTGATGGTAGAAGTTATGTTAATTTGGGGTTTTTCCCTTAGAAGGCAACCATCGGTTTATATGAAGGAATTTTATTGCGACTGTGTATTGTTATTCTGAGGGGGAGAGAGAGAGGAGGATGTGTGAGAGCGAAGAGGAAATTACAATAAATCTACTGTAGGTTGTATCTCTTCATTTTGTTGGATAATATAAAAGGAAGGACTGACTATTTCTCTATGGACGTAGCCCAAATTAGGTGAAACACATATATCTATGTCTCTCTTATTTTATAAGTTTCTGTATTTGTGTTTCTGTAATATTTTATGTATTTTATTGCTCCGTTAATTAATTTCTAACAACCACAATAAATAATACATATCCTTTTCCTAGGATTGATGACTTTCTTTACCAATTGAGAGGGGCTGCTATATTCTCAAAAATAGATTTGATGTCTGGGTATCATCAAGTTCATATTAAAGATGAATAAATCCACAAAACAAACTTGTGAACCATATATGGACATTATGAATATTTAGTGGTGCCATTTGGGTTCACGGGTGCTACAACAACATTTATGTGTCTAATGAACAATGTCCTAAGCCCATAGTTGGACAAGTTTGTACTAGTATTCATAGATGATATTTGGTCTGCTCGAAAACCAAAGAAGAGCATGAAAAGCATTTGAAAGCGGTATTGCAATTGCTGAGAGAGCACAAGCTTTATGCCAAGCTCAACAAATGTGAATTCTTCGAGTCACAAGTTCAATGCTTGGGACATTGTTTTTAAGAAAGGAGTGGCAATGGATATTGAGAAGATCAAGGCCATCATAGAGTGGCCTACTCCCCGAAATGTTACATAAGTTAGATCTTCCATGGGATTGGTAGGGTATTACCAAAGGTTCATATGAATTTTTTCAAAGATTGGGCATATAATCAATACCTTGAGGAGGAAAGAGTTAAATTCCAATGGACATCAGAGTGCACATCCAGCTTTGAGCAGCTCAAACACCTGCTTACGCATGAACCTATAATGAGAAAAGATGATCCAAAAAAAGATTTGGTGGTTTGCATAGATGGTTTCCAGAACAAGCTGGGTGGAGTCCTAATGTAAGAAGGACACATTATTTGTTTTTATTAAATGAGCATGAGAGGAATTATGTCACTCATGACTTGGAGCTTGCAACAATAGTACATGCATTAAAAATGTGGAGACATTACCTATTTTAAAGAAAGTTTGTTTTAATGTCAGACCATAGAGGATTGAGATACTTATTAAAACAACCAAAGTTAAATGAAAGACAAGTTTGGTGGCTAGCCTTGATCAGTGAGTTTGACTTTGAAATAAATTACATCAAAGGCAAAGAGAAAAAAACAATAGATGCACTTAGTAGAAGTCTGGAAGTGGCTCATTTGGCAATGATAAGCACTTACGAAGTTGCTATCAAGGAAAGAAGAAAAAAGGAATTGCTCATGATGAGCATTACCAACACGTGAGGGAGTGCTTACAACAAGAGCCAAAAGGATTATTGAGTAAGAATTACTCCCTCACTAATGATGACATGTTGAAGTTCAAGGATAGATGGTATGTGCCTTGCATGGGTGACTTGAAGAATCTCCTCATGGATGAATTTCACAAAATAACTTATTTAGGTCATCTCGGTTATCAGAAAATGATAAAAACTATGAAGAAAATGTACTATGAGCGACATGAAAAAGGAAGTGGCTCAATATATTTCCAGGTACCTAGAATATCAACAAGTTAAAATGAAATTAAGAAACCAAGCGGGATTGTTGTAGGCAATCTGCATTCTTGAGTAGAAATGGGAAGTCATATCCATGGACTTCATCACAAGACTTCTAAAGATATATAGGAAACATGTTTCTATAATGGTGGTTGTGGACAAGTTAAGCAAGACCATTCACTTTATAGCTTTCAAGTCCATCTACAAGGAAATTGACATTGCTAAAATTTTCATGCAGGATATATTTAGATTGCATTGTATAGCCAAGAAGATCGTTTTGGATCGGGATGCCAAGTTCATATCAAAATTTTGGAAAGCATTGTTTGCTGGTTTTTGAACAGAGTTAACATTTTTCACAACATATGATCCTTAAACGGATAGACAAAATGAAAGAGTAAATAGAGTTCTAGAAGACATGATGAGGATGTATGTCATGCATCATCCAAAGACGTGGGAAGAATTCCCACCCTTAGTTGAATTTTCATACAACAATGGGTATCAAGAATCACTGAAGATGAGTCCTTTTAAAGCTTTATATAAAAAAAAATGTACCACACCCATCAACTGGGATGATCAAATAAGTAGGGTGGTTCTTGGACTAGATATGCTAAAGGAAATCGAATAGAAGGTAATTAATATCAGGAAGAAATTGAAGGAAACCCAAGATAGGCAAAAGTGCTATGCAGATCAATAAAGAATGCAAAATGAATTCCAAGTGGGAGAGCATGTGTAACTCCACATCAGACTAAGGAAGAGTTCACCGAGAATTGGGTATCGTGCTAAGTTGGCACCAAGATTTTGTGGACCACTTCAGATTTTGGAAAGAGTGGGGCCAATGGCTTATAGATTGGCCTTACCACCCACAATGAAAGCACATGATGTTTTTCGCATTTCTTTGATTAAGAAACATGTGCATGAAACTAATCATATTGTAGATTAGTCTATGATATAAGTGGAATCCGAGTAAGAATTCCAACCAGAACTACAATGCATTTTGGATCGAAGGCAAATCACGCTCCAAAATTAAGTAAGAGTAGGTCAACGTGTAGTGGAAGCACTTAAGACTAGGTGAAGCCACTTGGGAAGTAGCCAATTAGATGAGGGCACTTTAGCCATTTTTGTTCACTATATAAATGAATGCGAGATGTAAATATAAATCTCAACGTGGTATTTTGTGTACTATTTATATAACACTGAAGATGATTTTCCTTTAAGGGGGTGGGTTTGGCAACAACCCTTTTTTCTACACCCATGTAAATATCACTATGTGAATTGTTTATGTAATTTAAGTAAAAAAGAAATTGATCATTGAGTTACAAGAGAGGACATAGATCTAAAGATCGAAGGAGGAGAGGTTGCTTGTTAAGTGTCGAAACCCATGCCACCTCATTTAATTCCATTTTACTTATCACCCTAATAAATTAATGACCAACATAAACAGAAAATGAAGTTTAGTACAGGCCGCCTGTAGTGCCCGCTCTAGTTGACTGACAGCGAGATGACGCAAACATTTAATTAGACATAAGGCCCACACTTTATCCTTGAGGACCTTAGGTTAAGGATCCAGACACATGACACTATTATTTGAGATATTCATGGTTGTGATTTTATAAATGCTTTCCATTGATATTATGATAGCATGAATGGTTACGTATCTTATCTATCAATGTTCCGATGATTGTGTTATCACTTAGAACTAAAACTAATATATGTAAATTTTCATCCTAGCCCGATGACAAAGGTCAATGCTAGTCTATTTTTGTTTTAATTTTCTTCCCTTAGAGTCTGAAGTTTTGAAGAGGTTTTTGAGTCAAGTTATTCTCAGCTTCCATTGGTTCCCCTCCATCTACCATTGTTTTATAGCCACATGTTATCTTATGTCAGTCACCGAGCCTTTTTGTAATTTCCCAGCGCATATACACCATTAAAGTGTTTTCGCAGCGCAATCCCGATTAGGCAGTTTCGCAACTCAATCCCGATTAGGCAGTTTCACAGCGCATCATTCAAATTTAAAACTAACAGTGCTGCGAAATCATGGATTCGTACATTTCGCAGCGAATCTTTCCCGAAATGTCAAGTCTGCTAGGTGAGTCATTGGCCATGTCTTCTTATGTCAGCTCATGTACCCCTCTTATCACATTTCACCACTCATTGCCACTATCACCACCACTAGATCTGTTGATACACACGAATCATCATTTCCAAGAAAGACTACCGTGCATAAATCTTAATGATGGTTGTAAGTCTTGCATGAATGATAAATCTGCAAGATTACAACTTGAGAGATTTTAAACGGCAAAATTTAAAATTCAACTACAAAGATAATCAAGCGAGGCTGATAATCAAGCGAGGCTGAATTCAAATAGAAGCTGAATCACAATTCCAACCGGAGCTGGTAGTCATTGTTTGCTAAGATTTGGAAGAATCAATGGAGAAAAAGGAGCACAGATCCGACAAATGTCTAAGGACCGAGCCTGAAGGCTTAGATATAAAGCTGAGGAATAAAGAGGTGGAGAAAGCATTCAAAAAGGCCGGGTGCTGGAATTTTTGCAAAAAGTTACAAGGAGGACACGCACAGGTAACTAAAGAATTTACACTTAACTTCACAGGCTTGAATTCAAAAGTAGCCATGATAGAATTGCAGGTTTCGCCAAAAGTGATATTTACTGTGACAGAGATCCCGCGAGGACAAGAGCAATGGTTTAAAAATTTCAAGTTTGACATGAATCCTTGCAAGGAGTTCTTGAAGGATGAATTTGTAAATGAAGATTTAAGTAAAGCAGTGCCCAGGAGTTATGTCAAAGAATATTATGCTCATTTACTCACCTGCATACAGAAATATCTGACTTGTGAAGGAAGGTATAACAAGGTTTACTCTTACCATTTTAAACTCCTTTTGCATTTCGCAGGGAAGGTCTCCATAGACTTACCTTTTTATCTTTTCCGTAGTTTGAGTAAGATGTGTGATAAGGTACAGCTGAGGAAAGAGGATTGTGAAACCTCTTTGTTTCATCATGGTTTGATCAAACTACTGGTTTTAGATGGGCTCCAAAAGGTAGACAGAGATTGGAATTCATTCATTTTTATGGCTGGCTTCAAAAGCCAGACTGGCCTCACTCCTCTACCTGCACGAGATTTTACAATAGCTGAGCTCCAAACAGAATCAAGAGCTAAAAGAGTTCCAAATTCACAAGCAAGAAAACAAGTGAAGCCACTCATCATCCAAGATCAACCTCAGCAATCAACTAAGGGAAAAGCTCATGGTAAAAAGACTGTACCTGAAACAAGCACATCTGAAGTAGTCTCAAAGATAAGAACAAGAAGCCAGATGAATAAGGAAAAAGGTAAAACTATAGCAGTTGAAGAAAGTCCAGTGTCCAAGGGAAGTCTAAATGACTTATTACAGGCTATTGATTTTGAGCAGTCTCTACCAGTTCAAATTGAGTTGATACAGTCAGAACAAGAAAGCACCAAGAAAGCAAAGGCCTCAAAAAGGCTTAAATTTGATGAGCCAGCTAAAGAGTTTGTTTTTAAACCTAGAAGACCTATGACAAGGAGATTCCAGCAAGTGCAGGAAGCACTGCCCAGAACAAAGGAAACAGGGGAAGGGACACAACGTTGGCAAAAGAAGAACACAGGCAAAACAGTCATTACATCTAAAGAAGACAATATAGAAGACCTGAAGAGCCAATTGGAATCAGCTAAGCATGAGATTGCCAAATTGAAGAAAGCTGCTAGAAGACATGCAGTCATACAAGCAAACTATTATAGAATTAAAACTCTATGGGAAGAGAATGCAGCTGTAGAAGTGGTTGATTGCAATACACAATTTCACACCTGGACAGTACCAGCAATCAAAGAAGCCAAGTATATTAGAATGATCAATATGCAACTGAGAGCTGGGAATAAGGCTATGAAGAAACAAATTGATAAGTTTACAGGACCTGCTAAATGAGTTTACATTTCAAGTAAGATTTTGTCTCAAAATTTTGATAAGTTTGCTTGATTTTATCTTTCTGAAGAAATCTAAATCCCCATTTGACCTTTGGAAAGTCTAAAGAAGTTTTTGGCAATCAAGCACTCGGTTAGTAAAGGTCTCAGGTTAAAAACAAGTTTTTTTTAACAACTCAGCAGTTTCGTAGCGCGCTACGAAACTGCTGAAGGTGATGATTTCAACTTAAATCAAGCAGTTTTGAAGTTGAAGCGGGAAAATTTTGAAGAACAGTTGTATACAACGAGAACACCTGAAGTTACAACATGCCAATCAGAATAGCACAAGTGGAAATAAATTGTTTGAATCAAAAAGTGGCATTTTGTCATATCATAAGAGAATTGAAGCATGCATTAGACAGCTTGAATGCGTTCTCCCTTTTGTTTTCAAAATAGTGGATGACACATCATCAAATCAGGTTTCATAACAGTGGACAGCACATCACAACGTGGCCACCGTCATATTTTGAGGGATAACAATAAAAAACCGACTTATGAAGATTTGAAGACCATAAAGTCGAGAAGCAAGGATAGTCTCCTAATTTTTCTGGACAGTGAAGAAGGTACACCATTCAAGGTCAACATGGAGCATTAAACACCCATCTCAGCCAAACAGAAAGAGAACCAGATGTCAAAGAAAGGAATCATCTTAATTAAGGCCATTATGCATGTAATATGGAGTTAGAGTCATAGTTGATTTAGATCTCTAAAAAACTCCAGTCAACACTTTGTTGTATTTATTAAGTAGTTAGAGTTTAAGAGTTTTCAATTAGTTTTCGAATTCCCCTCATGCTGGAGGAGGCATCTCGATTAGTTAAAATAAGAGCTCTATATATAGCTGAAAGAGCAATGTAATCAGGGTTGGAAATTTTATGAAAAAGCTTGTATTTGGCTTATGCAAGACTCAGTTTCAGTAATACATGTTTTGGCTTTACTTCTCAGGATTCATGAGGGATTTTTTATGTTCAGAATATGTGATGTTGTCCTTTTCCTAATTCTTGCAGTGTTATGGATGTATAATCACTTAGAATTCACTGAATGTGCTCTGACTTCCTGTA
>APFE031601776.1:150381-166127 GCA_000404065.3 Pinus taeda | reverse complement strand
TAACCCCCCGTTCACTACGTAGGTTAGTCGTGGAAAGAATATAACACAACCCAACAGGGATGAGATCGCTGCATTGTATCATATCTAATCTAATCTAATATTATATAATATCACATATAATCTGATGATAAAATATTGAAAAATTTTGAAATGTGTTATTTTCATGTGGTTTATCATTTCAAAAATAGAAAAGACATAAGCAAAGTCAACGGGTTGATTTCATTTTTGAAATATTTCAAAATCTACAATTAACATATTTTTAAATTCATGATATGAAGTTGATGCATCATATTTAATGATAAAAGCTAGAAACACTTTGAAATATTTCACCAAATCCTTAAAACACTTAAAAAATTAGACCATTCTTACGTGATAGTAAATTTTGGATTATTTCAAAAATAAAAAATGTAAACAAAGTTATATTCCCAAATTTACAATCAACATAAATCAAATGAGATTCATCACATGAAGTTGCTGTATCACCAAATTCTCAAGAATAGCGAAACCCCATAACACCTTGAAATATATGAGAACTCTCTTGCACAACCACTGTTACACATTGACCATGCCCTCTGTCAGAATCATTTTAAATATATTTGTTTTTCTGCACATATGCCATTTATCAAAGGTAGGAAATGCAAGTCTTACGGCTGGTATCATATTGGACAGCATCCGAACAATGTCCATGGCGAGTCTTGAGGGCAAGATGCCTTCCATGCTTAGATGGGCTTCGGAGGCCTTCCATGGCTTTTGTTGCAACGAAACGCCGAACACTTGCTGAGGTGCAACACTGTTTTGGGGAGAATTTCGACATTTAACTTAATGAATGGCTGGATGACACTAGTTTAATCATGGTTCACTGGCTAAACAATGTGGAAGATTTGTCCACAAGTATTCACAATCTAACTATTAACATGATTATTTGTATTTTGATAAATAGGAGTTAATAGTTGCAAATTTGGGAATTGATTATGTGAAATAATTTTAGAGTATTGGTTATGTGAAATAATCACTATTTTAATTAAGTATGTGAGTAACTGCTAACTTAAGGTATTGGGAAGGGTTTGGAAGTTTAGCATTAACTACAGGTTTGGTGTCATGACAAATTTTAATATGGTACTAGAGTCTTAGTTATGTTAGATTCGCTTAAATTATATGGGAGGGAGTGTGTAAGCTTCCAAACTGAATTTTTTTAATAAATTTGGAACATTTGAGTGTTCTAATTAAAAATTCATCCAACAAAACACTAAACACAAAGGGATCCAAAAAGAAACCTGAACATGGTACGAGAGCCTTAGCTAGGTTAAATTCCCTTGAATATATGGGAGGGAGTGTGTAAGATTCAAAAGTGCAATTTTTTTAATAAACCTAGAACACTTCGAGTGTTCTAATTAAAAATTCATCCAACAAAACACTGAACACAAAGGGATCCTGAAAGAAAGTTGTAGTTGCTAATTTAATTAACTACTGTAAATAATACATCCCAGATTGATAAAATAGAAACCCTTGCCAATGGCATGCAACGCTAACCATCAAAAGAGAAATCAAGATACTGAAGAACAATCGTGGATCCTAGATGGATCCACGAAACAAATCTCAGCCACAAGGTTTTCGTCCCTGGGATTAAACTGGAACTGGCCACGCCAAGTTCTCAACAAAACACAATTAGATAGATAGATTGAGGATGATCTAACGACCTAGCTCCTATCCCCTTTTATAGGTTTGATGGACTCTGTAGAAATCATATTTTACTATTTTTCCTTAAGAAACAAGACAATTACCATGGGTAAATAACACAATAAAATACGATGGGCATATTTCGTCCACTTTGACCATATAAAAAAAAGTAATATTACAAATCCTCTCACCCAAAGATTATTTGTCCTCAAGCAATCCACAACAAAAGCATTTGTATAATGGTACCAGATTCCCATACAAACCAGTGCATTATTCCACGCATCCATGCTCCATGATCCTGAATGGATCCTTTGATACTTGGATCCCAAACAAGCCTCCACCCATTCCTGCCCTCAATAGATTCACCTGGATCCAAATGCCACCTAAATTCTGGAACCTGTGGGTTATGATACCATTTCAGCTCTCCATCACTATCCGTGCTTAAGGACCCCTGCTATGATATGCCCTTGGCTAAAAGTGTCCTCCAAAGAATCATCCCATCAATAGAGTACCAACTCATAATCTCTCGCCAATCCATGTCATGGGAAGGATGAATAACTGCACATGGAACAAATATACTATGCTGATGTTGCTTGATGCCCCACTCATGCTACCCCACCCAGTCACTCAACATGATCCATTTGGAGAAATATACTATGCTTTCCCTAGTGTATAAAGGTGGGTTGGTAGTGCTGCAAGCTTTATCTATGCACTCTTGTAGAGGGCTACTATGGAACTCCCAACTATACTCCTCTTTCTGCCTTGCGAGAGACTTGAGTCATTCCTCAACACTGGACAACTTGACCATTGACTCGAAACAGACCCCTATGAGCTCCTCAATTTTCCTATTCTCTTGTAAGACAATGTCTCGACTATTTAGACTCTCTTCTTCAACATCATAAGATCTATCTTGAAATGCATGATATTTTCCCGAAAGTCCTCTATTGGTGATTCTGGTGCCCTGCTGAATGTCTCTGTATCTATCTACATCGGATGCTCAATTGTCATAGCTCCACCTCGAACCTTTGACTTACTCACCAAAAAAGGCTCATCCTGCATACTATATTTGTCATGCTGCCCATCATGATCATGCTCATCATGTTGGTTTATTACTACTAGCTCATCACTTGATTCTCCTTGAATGTCTTCTTTCTGGCCTTCTCCACATGTGGGGACAATCTGTTGTCCACCCTCTCTCGATGTCAAACATGGATGTATTGGTGCACTTTTATCTACACCTGATTGCCCATATTCTTTATGGATGTCCTCATGGATATCTATGGACTCAACCACCACACCATTAAGAGGCATTACACCCTTCCTTTCCCCATGTACTTTGTCAAGATCACTGATTATCATCGGCTTGTCCTGTAAGTTTCTCTGAAAAACATTGTGTTGTTGCTCACCATCTGTACTTGATTGCTTGGATCCTTCATAGGTTTTCCCCTGAAAACCAGTGAACCCAACTATCGATGATTTCCCATGATTTGAAGGAGTCTGTAATTGTTTTGCCCCTGTTGTTTCCTTATTACCTGGGCATGAATGGTTAAGGGCCCAAGATCCTTGCAGATAAAGCATAATACTCTCCTCCTTAGTTCATTTTTGCTATAGATTTTGTTCTTGGTTCTTCCATCCATCCTTCTCAACTCCTTGCTAGTTAGCACCCTTCTGAGCAAATTTATGTTTTTCGTGACCAACTTCTGTCAAAGTGATTCTTTAGTGAGCTCTCTCAGCTCGACGTGATCCAATTCTTCTTCAATGTTCAAATTGTGACAAAGCACACATAACTTGCAACTCAAAAACCCCTTTTCCAGAGATTTACAGCTCTGTCTGTCAGTTTGCAAGTAGAAAAAAGAAAGACTTTCCGGTTGTGAAGCGAAATCAGTAGCCTAAATATCAAATTCACATACCCGAAAGCAAACAAAAAGCCTGAGAACACACGTTCTTCGAGCCCAGCCATGCCATGCCAGGCCTCTTTTGAAAATATTAATAAAGCCCCCAACTTTTAGCGTATATCTTATTTAACCATATAAAACACCTGAAAGGCTGTTTCGCAACTTTCACATCAATTCCAAACATATTTGTTAGATTATTGGCAGGTTACACGCCATAAAATTGGGCAAAAAAACGTGTGGCTTGAGAAACTAATCCCCTGTCCGAGGATGTCGAATGTGACTTCCTCTTTCCACAACCTTAAAAAAAAATTTGCAATCTAAAGAATAAACTTCGGAATTTACTCAACATTGCTCTGATATGTCAAAAAAAGAAGCCAGTGGCTTCCAATGTGGGCGTATTTGACATCTTTGATATTCGTTATCCTTTTTTATAGGTTTGATGGATTCTCTCTAAATCATATTTTACTATTTTTCTATGAGAAATGAAACAATTACCATGAATTAATATCATAGATAAATACCATGGTAAATACCATGGGCATATTTTGTCCACTTTAATAACAACAACACCTTACTCACTCAATAATTATAAAAATTTGAAACTTAACACAATAAAATTGGAACGCCAGTAAGCTATCTCTGTTTTAAAAATTCGAACTTCAGTGACTTATTTCTTCTTCTTTATCAATTGTGTTTCAGCGTCCACACATTGTCTCTACTCTGTATGAAGTTATGTTTTCTCCTTTGCTCTCCTAGTTCTGGCCTATCTCACAAACTGTTCTTGTCATTTGGGATCAATACAAACTCCCCTTACCGTATTCTCTGTTCAGATATTATACAGATTGCTCACAGTTCCACCGGTCATACATCAAAATTCAACTAATTGAACTTATACTGACCAAATCTTGATGTACAACGGGGTAAAATGTAAAATACAACTCATAGTTAAAACCTGACAACCTGTATAATGGATAGGCTTTCCCTTCACCCAACGGGACAAGCCAAGACCTAAACATTGAACCAAGTAGATCAAAGTATGATGTATCAGATTTGTTTATTTGTTGTTGAATGTTCTTTCCGGAAAGGCACTTGCACCGGTTGATTGTGGTTGGACGTTTTGTGGGATAATGATCTGTAAGTACCATTTATTTATAAATATTGTGGTTGTTTGAAAACAGTATTTAAAAAAATAACATTATAATTATAATAATAAGAACAAAAACATTAAATGTATTTTAATCGATGGGCCACAAATGTGGGGACTTAAACACCTAACAGTGACATAAATTAAATATTGTGGTTGTAAAAAAAATAACATTATAATAAGAACAAAAACATTAAATGTATTTTAATCGACGGACCACAAAAGTGGGGACGTAAACACCTAACAGTGACATGAAAAATGGATTTCGTCACCACTGCACTCAAAGACTTTCAACGAGGTACATCTACCCATTAAATGTAAAGTAAAAAATTTGATAGGTTAAAGAACTAAAAAAGAAAGCAAAGTTCAATATTTATAAGACTAATTTTAATTTAAAATATTTAGAATATCTTAATTGGGTGGATTATTTTGTTTATTTATTTATTTATATGTGATTTATATTTACATGTGATTTATTGCGATAAAGTGAAAAGGATAGATGTTTTTGTTAGGGAAGTTTTATTTATGAGTGTGTCTTCAAGATATATTGATTATTGTTGATTCATAAATTATTAATTAGGGGTGATTTGTTACTAGTTGGTAGTAATTAATAGTAGTTTAGAGATTGTATAGTTGATTAAATAACAATAATAATTAACACAAAGAAATAAATATTGTTAAAATAAAAATTAATTTTTATGGGTTGTATAGTAAAACTAGATACTAGTGTAGATTTATTTTAACCCCAGATCTATCAAACGCCGAGAGAAATCAAATCTCTTGAGTTACAAATCTCTTTTAAAGTGAAAAGAGATTTGATCCCTCTTGACGCTTGATAGATCCGGGGTTAAGGTGGATCTATGCTAGTTTTTATATACACACATACCATATCTAGGTTGGATCCATCTCTCCCTCTCTCTCTCTCTTCCATCCCACTCTACTCTCTCCTTCACTCTCTCTCAATCTCTTTCTTGTCACCCTCACTCTCTTTTCACCTTTCTATCTTTATGTATTTCTTCTTCCCTCCCTCTCCTCCCCCTTCCAACTCCATCTCTCCTTCTCTCTCTCAAGTCCTCTCTCTTTTTCTTCGTTTCTCTTCCTTTATCTACCACGCCACTCTCCCCTCCCCATCACTATCTCTCTCTCTCTCTCTCTCTCTTCCCTCTAACTTTGTCACTATGTCCCTCCTTATCTCCTTCTCTCTCTCCTCTTCTCTCCCCCCTCCACCTCTATGTCACCCTGTCTCTCTCTTTCCCTTCTCTTGCTCTCTCTCTCTTCTCCTCTCTTTTTCCTCTTCTCCTCTCTCTCCATCTCTCCTTTGTAACTCCCTCTCTCAGTCCACCTCAATCTCTCTATGCCTTTTTTATTCCCACTCGCTCTCTCTCCTACTCTAACTCCAACTCTCTCCACCTTCCTCTCTCAAGTCCTCTCTCTCCCTTTCTCTCCCACCTCCCTCTATCTCTCCTGCAATCTCTCTCTCTCTCTCTCTACCCTTCAACTCTATCACTATCTCCCTCCCATTCTCCTTCTCTCTTTCTCCCCCTCTCTCCCCCCTTTGTCTCTATGTCTGCCTTTCTATCTTCACTTGCATATTTTCTTTGTTATTTTCTTAGAGTAGATAGTTGAGCATGTAGTCTAAGCATGTCATAATTTCGCCTAGAAAACAATAGAAATTTCAATATGATTTTGAGAAAATTCAGAGGAAACTTTTGAAAATCAAGGTTACAACTATCAAGCTTCAGGATTTTGGGTGCCTAGGGATTCTCGATGGTGCTAAATCCAATTCGCCGGATTCCAATGAGAAATTTGCCCCAAGTGAAACTGTGGCCTCATTAGACAACGCTGATAGTTGATCATTTTTTGGGTGAGTAGATTGGTGAGGGTTTTGAGTTGTTCATTTTGCATCATAATGCCCATGAAATCTAGATTTGAGTGGGTTTTATACTGAATTTACTTCATAATGCCCACAAATCAATTTCCAAAGATATTTTCTAGTTTAGAGATTATGGAAGATGTATTCTCAAAACCATCTTTTATGAGGATGCTAAGCATCCATGGAAGTTTATGTTTGAATCCTTGAATAGAGTTTGAGAAATGGGATGAGGTTTTTCCCTAGTATCTCACAATACAACCGCCAAACACGTTGAAATAGATGTGATATCTAGTAAAGAATGGTGAAACCTTGAAACACCATGAAAAAGATGCAACGTCCAGTAAAGAAAGATAGTACCTCAAACACTTGGAAATGGATGTAAATTTTCAAAAATAGTGAAACTTCAAACACCTTGAAATGGATGCAAATTAAAAAATGATGAAACCTCAAAACATAATTGAAATGGATGTAACTTCTAAAGAATTATGAAATGGATGCAAATATCAAGAGCACTGAAACTTCATAATGGCTTGAAATGGATATAGACTGTAAAGAATACTTTGAAGATAGCACAATCACTCCAATATCAAATCTTAAAATGCATTGCCCAGACACTATGGCATAATCGTTTTAAATATCTTTAATTTTCAGGATATGGAGCATTGATCGGCTGCAAAGGTGGCTCTTTGGTTGACTGGAAGGGATTATCAAATATTATGGGATTTGAAGGTGGAGGATGTAGTGTTAAAAGCATCTTGTATGATGATGCTAAAAATTATTGGAAGTTTAAAATTACATCCATAATAAGAGTTAGGTGAGCCATGGGATGAAACCTCAAGAATGGTCAAATGTTGCTACACTTTGAAATGGATGAAAAGAATACTTTAAAAAAAGTAAGGTTTGAGCTATGGTATGAGGTTGTTGCATCATATTATATCTAATCTAATGATAAAATATTGAAACACTTTGAAATGTTGGGTCATCTTCATGTGGATTGTTATTTCAGAAATAGAATGGGCATGAGTAAAGTCAAATAGTTGATTTCATTTTTGGAATATTCAAAATCTACAGTGAAATTCATAACATGAAATTGATGCATCATATCTAATGATAAAAGCTAGAAACACCTTAAAATATCTCATCAAATCCTCGAATGACTTTAAATATTATGTCATTAATCAATTTTTCTACGTTTATGTTAATGATAAATTTTAAATTTTAGATTATTCTAAGAATTAAAAGATATAGATAATTAATTTTACTCAAATATTCCCAAACTTACCATCCACATAAACTCAAATGAAATTCATAACATGAAGTCGTTGTATGACCAAATTCTCAAGAACAGTGAAACCTCATAACACCTTGAAATAAATGAGAACTCTCTTGCACATCCACTATTACACATTGACCATGTGCGCTGTCAGAATCGTTGTAGAATATTTACGCCGTAAGGCGTTTCCCTATGAAAAGAACTTCCTCCAGTGCCACGTGCATCCTCATACACCCTCCAATCATTTGTTAGACGATTAAAAAAATGTCTACCGTCGGATGATTCCATCGGCGGTTACGATAACCAGGTAACCACCTACCCTGTTACGGTTTCTTTGTTTTACTGACCATCACTTCGCCCCTCTGATTTCTACCCTGTTATGGTTTCTCCATTTTACTGACCATCACTTCACCCCTTCGATTTCTTCATTTCTGCAATGTTTAACACCAAACTCTTCGCACCTCCGATTTCTCCATTTCTGCTAAAATAAAGCAAAAATACTCAGAAAAAGCAAGGACACAAAATAAAGAAAGCGCAAAATATTGTCGTTATAACAAAGCCATTACAATAACTCATACAACCATTATAGAGTTCATACAACCAATACAATTGCTTGTATGGGTTCAAGACAATCTTAAAGGCCTTAACGTGTATGCATCTGTGTGTTTAGATGTGTATGAGTTCATTCTATTGGGCTCGCTCTTCCTCCATTTTGCACAGGTGAGAACAACAGCCCTCTAAATTTCGAAATTTCGAAATGCACAGATAGATCTTCTAGAAAATGCAGAATAAGGGATTACATTGTAGATCTTAGGTTTAGCTTTTGTAGTCTAGCTTAAGCTTTAGCTTTTGTTGTGTAGCGGTTAAAAACACAGGAGCATATTTCTCCATTTTGCAATCTGAGCCCTCCCTTGCAAACAGAATTGGCATGAAAATGTAAGAGATAACCAACGCTGCAACCTGAGCCCTCCGTTCTTAATAGAATTTGCAGTATGTGATAGAATTAATCATCATCAAGGATTGAGGATCTTGATCGGTTTAAGTCGGTTCAATTTTTTGATTCGTATTAGCATTGGCATTGCAGTGCCCTCCTCCTCCTCCTCTCAGGGTTTCGTTGCGTGGTCTGTATGTTTGGAGCTCCATATGTTGTGTTTCCGTATGAATGTGGTCTGGTCTGTCATCTGTTTGGTGTGTGACTGTATGTGTGTGTTTGTTTGTTTGGTGTATTCTCTGAGAGGTGGAGGCAGAGGCAGAGGTAGATGCATGTTTGTGTTCCTTGAGAGGTGGAGGCGAAGGCAGGTAGCACATCAATTATTGAATCAAGACAACTCTGCACAGGGATCACAGTTAAATGAGGCATCTAACTCGATCACAGGTAAACAATAAGGCATCACTCTTTGTATGGATTACTCTGATTATGGAAGATTAGCTGAATGAGAGAGGATTCAATTTGATTTTAAAAACAAATTTTTTTCGCATAGCTCAATTCGATTGCTTTGCTATAAATTGATGTCAAGTGTTGTTTGGTTTTTAAATTAAATCCTTGGTGAAGTGGAAGTATAGATCCATAATTGCACGGATCCCTTGTTGCACAGATATCGAGAGAAACAGGGCTGCCAATATCACGGTTGGATCTGGACGGTGACCATCGTTGAAGAATGTGTGGAGCAGAAATTCCGCAGAGCCTGTGGTTTCTGGGTTTTTAAAATCAGATCCTCTGCATCCCTACTTGCGATATAGATCCCTACTTGCCAATATCAAGGTTGGATCCGGGCGATGGCCATCGTCGAATAATGGCCAGTGGGAGCATTTTTCTGGAGGAAAGAGCCTGCCGTTTCTTGGTTTCGCTATGTTCATAAATAAATTTCTGATTGAAGTTACTGATGCGATTTTTGATCCCATCTACTGAGGATTGACTTTTATTGTCCATTAAAAAAGAGCTCCATGAGAGTTGGGTGAGGCGACATCCTCTATATGAAACAACATTTAGCGTTGCAGAGGTCGATTCTGATCTTACGATTCAATGGGGAAGATGGGCGAAATACCATCTAAATTGGTTAAATGCATCATAGCATCTAAATTTTGATGGACAACCCTCCAAGCTCCAAGGGAATGGAAGAAAACATTTGATGGTCAAGAATGATACAACTCCGACACCATTGAAAAATGGAGGAATGCTCTGTCTTGAGTTGCAGAAATAGAAGGAAGGTTTTGACGGAGAGGCATATAACAGGTGAGAACAACAGCCCTCGATAAGCACTCCTATAAGCACTCCTATAAAAATATCAATAAGCACTCTTAGAAGACCGAAAGTATAGTTAGATTCTACAAAATTGAAAAGCCAAAAATGCATAGTTAGATGATTCAATTAGTTCCCAATATTCTAAGGCATGCCAAGCAGGGGAATGAAATGTAATTAAAAGGAACCCCTGGTTGTTGTGCATTCATTGAACAAATTCAAGCACTATATTACATGATATCAAACATTTGTGCATACTGACCATGTTGCAATCAAATATTTAATGAATAAACTAGATGTGAATGGTCAAATAATAAGATGGTTACTTTTATTACAACAGTTTGATCTAACCATCGTTGATAAGCATGGTAAGGAAAATGTTGTTGCAGACTTTCTGTCTAGAGTAAATTTTCCTGTAGGTGAAGAAAGAGTGGTTGATGACCAGTTACTGGAAGAGCACTTATTTTCTATTTCAGTTCTCTCTCCATGGTTTGCTGATATTGCAAACTATTTGGTATCAACACAGTTCCCACCAAACTTGTCCTCCAAAGAAAAGAGCAAGATAGCCAGGAAAAGCACCCCCTTCACTTGGATTGGGGGAAATCTCTTCAAACTTGGCCGAGATCAAATCTTGAGAAGGTGTGTCAAGGAGGAGGAAGTCTTTGACATCCTTCTCACCTGTCATGATGGGCCTTGTGGAGGTCACTTTGCAGCAAACAAGACAACATTCAAAGTGTTACAAGCTAGCTATTATTGGCCCACTGTTCATCAGTATGTGAAAAAATACACTAGTCAGTGTGATCGGTGCCAAAGGATGGGAAGGCCTACTCCAAGATATGAAATGCCTCTGTAGGCTCAAGTGACTTTCAAGCCATTTGACAAGTGGAGCATGGACTTCATTGGGCCTATTGACCCTTCTTCCAAGAAAAATAAATATATTATTGTGTGCACTGACTATTTGACTAAGTGGGCTGAAACCAAGGCCATTAAGGAAGAAACAGAGGGAAAGGTGGCTGAACTCCTAAGGGAGAATGTATTCTACAAATTTGGGTACCCTCAAGATCTAGTCACAGACCAAGGCAGCGAGTTTACCTCCAACATGATTGAAGACCTGCTTAGCCATCACAAGATCAAGCATAGAACCTCCACTCCCTATCATCCACAAGCTAATGGGTAAGTGGAGGTGACCGATAGAGCACTAGAGGGCATATTGACCAAAGTGGTAAGCAACAATAGGAAGGATTGGGCAGATGGACTAGTTGAGGCCACCTGGGCCTATAATACCACATGGAAGGCCACCACTGGATTCACACCCTATGAGCTGGTCTATGGGAAAAAGGCCTTGTTTTCCATTGAATTTGAATATAACACATTAAGGATGGCAACCTCACTAGATATGGCTCAACAGTGCACAAAAAGAGAGATTGTTCCAGTTGAATGGTTTGGATGAATTCAGAATGCATGCCCTCCTACATACAGAGGTAGTTCAACTTCAAAGGAAAATCTGGCATGATAAAAACATCAAGGAGAAGCAATTTCAGGAAGGCGATTGGGCATTGCTATATGATTCGAGATATAAAGGCTTCAAGGGCATGTTAAGGACAAGATGGCTAGGACCTTATGTTGTGGAAAGATGCCATGATAATGGTTCAATGCAAATCAGAAACATAGATGAAGAGGCCACTCCTTTACTTGTTAATGGATATCGACTGCAAATTTGCAAGAGACCTTTATCAAAACAAGAGTTCATTGATGATATCAATAAAACAATGATGATAGTGGAGCAAGTTCCAACTCCTCCCTCATCAAATCACTATGAAAAAGAAAAAAGAATAAGGACTCAGGTGAAAACCTCCATGAGGTGTCTGAGTCCCATCATTGGGTTGAAAACCTCTTGAGGTGTCTCGGTGGTGTCAAAACAAAAAAAGAGAATAAGAAAGATCCCTAGGTGAAAACCTCTCTTGAGGCGCCCAAGGAAAATAGCTAAGGTGAAAACCTCTCAGAGGAAGCCTAGTTGTTTTTCAAAAAAATAAAAAAATAAAAAAATTAGATCATGAAATTCCCATTTGCAGGACAGCAAGAAGGATGGTCAAGGAGAAAAGGAGGATCACAAAGAGACCCCTCTAACTCACATATTTATTTTTACACTCATTACCATTCATTCCTCCACCATTTCTGTCATTTGCTTCCACTCCATTGCTTCAGTTACAAAGGGACTGTGTTTTCTACAGGATCCCCTGAAAACCTAGAGGATGATCCTATAGGAATTATAGTTACTTAGAAATCCTACAGGAAGCAGATCTAAGGAAAATTAATGACTTTCTAGGCAAATAAATTTCACCCCTTCATCATTCAATCACCATATCTTGTCCACCATCATCACCCCTGCACTCACCATTAAAAAGAAAAAATTTAGTTTCAAGAGTATTTTTTTTCCGGTCTTCGAAAAAAGGGAATGAGGGAGGAATAAAGAGCATCACCTAAGTATTCCTTTCTCTCCACACTCCCATTCTTTCTCTCCATCCATGTCACCATCCTCACAACCCCAGCAAAAAGAATTATTAAGAGTTCTAAGGGAGAAGCAACTACACGACATCCTGTAGCAGCCTATCCTACAGAATACCAATCATACCAGCGACAAGCCTTTAGCATGATGATCCAGGAGCTCCAAAACAGGACAAGAAAACTTAACATGGTACCAAAGCCTTAGCTAGGTTAGATTCCCTTGAATTATATGGGAGGGAGTGTGTAAGATTCAAAAGTGCAATTTTTTTAATAAACCTAGAACACTTGAGTGTTCTAATTAAAAATTCATCCAACAAAACATTGAACACAAAGGGATCCCGAAAGAAAGTTGTAGTTGCTAATTTAATTAACTACTGTAAATAATACATCCCATATTGATAATATAGAAACCATTGCCAATGGCATGCAATGTTAACCATCAAAAGAGAAATCAAGAAACTGAAGAACAATCATGGATCCTGGATGGATCCACCAGACAAATCTCAGCCACAAGGTTTTCGTCCCTGGGATCAAACTGGAATTGACCACACCAAGTTCTTAACAAAACACAATTAGATAGATAGATTGAGGATGATCTAATAGCCTAGCTCCTATCCCCTTTTATAGGTTTGATGGACTCTCTAGAAATTATATTTTACTATTTTTCCTTGAGAAACGAGACAATTACCATGGGTAAATAACACAGTAAAATACCATGGGCATATTTCGTCCACTTTCACCATATAAAAAAAGGTAATATTACAAATCAACTCACCCAAAGATTGTTTGTCCTCAAGCAATCCATAGAAAAAGCACTTGTATACTAGTACCAGAATCCCATACAAACCAGTGTGTTATTCCACGCATCCATGCTACATGATTCTGAATGGATCCTTTGATACCTGGTTCCCAAACAAGCCTCTAGCCATTCCTGCCCTCAATAGATTCACTTTGATCCAAATGCCACCTAAATCTTGGAACCTGTGGGTTATGATACCATCTCAGCTCTCCATCACTGTTCGTGCCTAAGGACCCCTGCTGTGATATGCCCTTGGCTAAAAATGTCTTCCAAAGAATCATTCCATCAATAGAGTACCAACTCATAATCTCTCGCCAATCCATGTGATGGGAAGGATGAATAACTGCACAAGGAACAAATATACTATGTTGATGTTGCTCAATGCCCCACTCAACATGATACATTTGGAGAAATATACTCTGCGTTCCCTAGTGTATAAAGGTGGGTTGGCAGTGCTGCAAGCTTTACCTATGCACTCTTGTAGAGGGCTACTCTGGAACTCCCAAATATACTCCTCTTTCTTCCTTGCAAGAGACTTGAGTCATTCCTTAACACTGGACAACTTGACCATTGACTTGAAACAGACCCCTATGAGCTCCTTAATTTTCCTATTCTCCTGTAAGACAATGTCTCGACTATTTAGACTCTCTGAACTCTATCATGAGTTTTAAAATTTTGCACCATTTCTTGAAGGTAGGAAGCTTGATGTTTTTCAACTCTTGAAGGGCTTCTACTATTAGTTGCAATACCTCTCTCATGATATCATTATTGTAAGGTGTTAGTGGCGATGTTAAAGCCTTGATCTCGCTGAGACAAGAAGCCACTATGAGGCTGACCTTTTCGCAAAGATACTCCCAGAGTTTAGGTTGTATCAATGCAAGCATGGATGGCTTGAGTGCACAACTGAGTTTCTTCCATTTTGACTACCCCATCGTAGACAAACATGTGTCTAATTCCTCCAACTTACGAAGGTCTATGATTTACTTTGTTCATTGCAATTCAGATCCAAGTGTGAAGAGATTAGCTCCTCTTCTTTGTCCTTTCTTCACGTCCCATGGGTGCTTCTACTACAAAATGACATGGACCCTTTTTGAGAATGGTTTGTTGCTTTGACCATCATTTTGGTCTATAGAGATATTGTTGCGCAATTTACTATATATTCTCACTTGTTCATCAGAAACTTTCTTAGTATTTAAGAAAATCTCTTCAAGACAGTTAATCTTCTCCCAAACCAAAGCAATACTAATTTTTCACGAGGAGATTGTATCAACCTTCTATCGAACAAGCCTTCACTTCAACAAATTTGGCCCATCTTTTTTTTCCTATAGTTAGCCAATCTAACAAAATCAGTAGCTAACATAAAACATAATAAAATCAATTGCTAATAAAATAAAAAAGAAGTATGTGCTTCCTCCAATGATCTGACGGGCAGTAAAATCACTCGAATTTCAGCCAAGGCAATGCACCGAAATATTGAGCTTTGAGAGGACTGAATAAAGCAGGGCCTCACAGATGTATTGCAATTGCCAGTAAGGGCAGAGGAAAGTAGTTTGCATGAACTTCATAACTTCGTGTATCTTTATAGATAGAAGGAGCTCAATACTGTAATCAGTCGAAACTGTAAGATCCTTAAAAATTCCATGACAGAGAATCAAACTGCTTCAATTTTATTGTTGTTTGACTACAAAAGTTTGGCATTAGAAACCCAGTATTCAGCCTATCTCAGATGGTGAAGGCCCACGATCATCTTGTCAAATAGTTTCGTGGTGCTCACAGTGGCACTCCACCACTTCTGTCAAAGTGATTCTTTAGCGAGCTCTCTCAGCTCGACGTGATCCAATTCTTCTTCAATGTTCAAATTGTGACAAAACACACATAACTTGCAACTCAAAAACCCCTTTTCCAGAGATTTACGGCTCTGTCTGTCAATTTGCAAGTAGAAAAAGGAAAGACTTTCCGGTTGTGAAGCGAAATCAGCAGCCCAGATGTCAAATTCACATACCCGAAAGCAAACAAAAAGCTTGAGAACACACGTTCTTTGAGCCGAGCCGAGTCGTGCCTTCTGTGAAAAAATTAATAAAGCCCCCAACTTTTAGCGTATATCTTATTTAACCAAATAAAACACCTGAAAGGCTGTTTCGCAACTTTTCACATCAATTCCAAACATATTTGTTGATTATTGGCATGTTACATGCCATAAAATTTGGCAAAAAAATGTGTGGCTTGGGAAACTAATCCCTGTTAGATTTACTTTGTGGGTTTTCCTAATTACTTTAAACCCTAACCAAGATCTACTCCTTTGTAAGAAATTGAAAATAATGCACAGCGGAACTTATAAGAA
>APFE031601776.1:83059-150361 GCA_000404065.3 Pinus taeda | reverse complement strand
TTTATTATACAATGATTTTTTTGTAACTATAATTTATGAAAGAAAAAAAAAAAAAGATTACACTAAGAAATATAATATAACTTTTTATGATATAATTTTATAAAATCCATATCTTATTTTGCTAGCATATTTAATATGTATGTAATATAATGAGAAGAGTTTTTTCATTATTCTCTTATATAATTATATAACTCTATTTCTTCCAAAAAAAGGTTAAAAAAAATGTTTAAACAATTCTCAATAACATATTAAATACATTTAATTATTTAAATTAATACATTCAAGCTAAAGATATATACATTATACAAATTCCTATAATATTAATAACAACCACATTATCCATATTACACATATACATAATCTAAATTCCTACAATATTAATGACAACCAATTACATTTAAAACCCATATTTTTTCATTAGTCAATGAATTTTTTATTCATCAATACACATGTAAATATTCATAATTATAGGTCACACCCTTTTTTTGAATCCAACAAAATTTCCTATATTTTACAAGGCTTTTAAAAAAGTAGAAAACTTTGTGACATTCTTTGCAATGAACAGTTAATAGAACAATATATTCCACTTGTCTCGGTGCCAAAGTTAATTTATAGTAACTATGATTTATTTAGATTTATGAGTAATTGACTAATTCTATGTGTTATTTAGGTTTATGAGTAATTGGCTAATGAGTAATTTCTAGTAATTCTAATAAATAGTTATGATAATATTTATTATTATTTTTTATTTAAATATTTCTCATTTTAATTAATTATAGTTTTAATCATTATTGCAAAACTTACTTGATTTCATTAGTATAAACATTAAGATCATTGTCAAATTAAATCATGAATTATAACTAACTTAGATTTATGACTAATTATCATTAACTTTGAGTTATTTAGCTTATGAATAATTGACTAATTTTATGTTTTAGTTTTGAGGTTTAGGAGTAATTTATACTAATTTAGGTATGTGAATAAACAATTTCTGATTTAATACTTTTTTAATCCATTATTAAAAAGCTTAATTAATTTCATTAAAAATTAGAATACAAATATGTTTTTTTGTCCTTTCTTTAAATGTAACGATTTTAATTAGTATATTATTTTGTTTTATTTATTTTGAGAATAGATAAACAAATTGGTTGAGAAATATGAAGTTATTTATTTATTTAAATTGAATTACCTTGATTTCATTCACATTTTGATTTAGTTACTGATTTTATTATTTTATACTATTTTTTATTTGATGATTATTATCTTTTATTAATAATTTAAATAATACAATTATTTATTAGTATATATTTAATTATATTTAATTATATAGATAACTTATTTAATTTTTTTATAAAATATTTAATTTTTTTAATATATTTTCAAATTTTGAAAAACTTGATTTTTTATTATTTAAAATTTATAATATTAAAAAGATTATTAAAAACAAACATATTAAAAAATTTTTAAAAATTAATAATTATATATTTTTGATTTGGAAAACAAAAATTGAATTAAATAATATTTTGATAGTACAATTTCACTTTCTCTTTTCAAAAAGTAATTGGTATTCATCATTAATTTAAACTAGAAGATTGAAATTAGCTTTAATTATGATAAATTCAAAATGCCTATATTTTTTTATTATCAAAACCTTTAATTTTAAAAGAATTTTTAATATATTTATTTTAGCAAACTTACTTAACAAATCAAATCATAAACTTCCAGATTTACTGTCGATTAAACTTATTAAAAATTTCAAATTACACCTCAAACATTGTAAATAGGAAAAGTGAATGTAACCTAATGATGTTAGAATAAATTTGAAATGACCAGAAAACAACTTGATCAATTTTCTTCGTTCCATTAAATTGACTCCAGTTCCAAAATATTCTGTTAATTGTTGGCTGATGGCAGGTGGCTACACTATATTCTCATGTCTCCAAATGGCATCCGAAAAAAATTATTACTCGAAATTCTGGTTATCATCATAGGTTTCACCTAATTAGAGTTTTAGGTCTCAGTTTCTTTGTGGCCAAACAATATATCGAGCGTAATGTTACAGTTGCACTATATATAAAATTTTTACAGACTTTACGGCTTGTCGAAATCCATAGATTTTTGAAGGACGTTTTTACAGACCTTACGGCTCGTTGAATGCGTCCTCACTATCGCCATGGCACGTTGATTCATTCCTTCTATTGAGGGTAACCTAACCATCCCTTCTACCAGGGTTAAATGATCTTCAGTTCGGCTAAGTTATCAAATGAAAAGCAGGCGGTTCTTTGGCTTTGATAATGCTGACTGCTGTATTTGATCAAATAATTACTCATGCATTCAAAATTTATATGGTGTTTGTGAGGTCGTAAAGAAACAGGGAGACATGATGAGAAGAACCCAAACTTCCGGACACAAACGGGCGTGAAAGGGACACAAAGTTTTTGAGACTTGATCAATTAATTGATTCAATAAAGAAAGAGACTATGCATGTTCCTCTGGTCTTCTATTCTTGTCCTTAGACTCATTGAATTAATTTTCAAATATTTCAAAATTTAAAATGTCAGCTCAGCACACAGCAAGCATAGACGTGAAGGCGCACAAGGAGTGTTGACAAAAATGCCCCACAAAAACCACATTTGCATAAGTTCCCGTGAGGATCATTATAATTTGAACTTGGATAATAAAAAGAATGCCATAAGGATGGACAAACATTTTTAAACACCTAAACCTCCAAGATTGATAAAGTGCAGAATTTCGCTTACTTCTCAAATTTTATAGGCTGAATATTTACATCATTTCAAAAGAGTTTGAAGCTAAAGCTATGCCGGGGGGATCAGTTTAAATTTAAGGTTGTTCGGAATCATGGCCCGACATTCTCTGTGCACACAATCAGGTCAAAAGTGGCCAGGTAGGTTTAGGGTTAGTTTTTTTTTTAATATGAACAATGTATGTCATACAAATATATATTATAATATAATATAATATATTCATATATATATATATATATATATTTTGTATAATGGAAAAAAATATTTTACCTTAGAGTAATAACAAATTTAGTTAAGAAAACAAATTTAAGCAAGAAAATGTGTAATTTTTTTAGGAGATAGAAGTAGAGAAGCCCTTTTGAATAGTTCCATTAATCCTTGCACCAATCTTTTCAGTAATCTTCCAACAATTCCAACAACACAATCACTAAGAAAGGGTTTCTCCAATGTATTTGGAGGGAAACCTGAAAAAATATTAGGTAGACAAAAAGAAGGCTATGAAAGATTTTTCACCTTTTTTAGCAATAGAAGCAGAGAGAAGCCCTTCAAATCCTTAGAGTAATCCTTCCAACATTCGTAATCCTTCAACAATTCCAACAATCCAAGTGCTAACAAAGAAGTGCATGCATCCACAGAGCCTTTGATTATAATAATAAGTACAATAAATATTTAATGACAATTTGAAACCCTCAAGATGGAGTGGGGGTCTTATTCTATTATTGCAAGGTTACAATCCGGCATGGAGATGACAATTTGAAACCCTCAAGATGGAGTGGCGGTCTTATTCTATTATTGCAAGGTTACAATCCAGCATGGAGTGGAGAGTTAATTTGAAACCCTCTTATTGCAAGGTTACATTCCTGCATGGAGATGACAATTTGAAACCCTCAAGATGGAGTGGCGGTCTTATTCTATTATTGCAAGGTTACAATCTGGCATGGAGTGGAGAGTTATTCTATTATTCCTCCAAGTTACAATCAGAGATGGAGGTTACAATCAAAGATGGAGTCACAGAGTCATTATTAAGAGCATGAATGGTGAAATTGATGGATGCGTATTTTTTGGAGTTATTACTTCCATTGAGGATTAATGGAAAGTTTGCTAGAATGATGAATTTGATAGACACTTGTGATCATAAATTATATTAAATCACATAAATTACATAATAACATATAAAATCATTATATATTAAAGCAATGTTTTATATTAAATCAATATATATTAAATTAAAAATTACTATAATCAAATCAATATATGTCGAGGATAAAATCCCTAATTTAGATGAATGTGGCTTAGATTTATTATGTGTAAGTACTCTTAAATTTATAAGCAGTAGTCTATAAAGCGACTTTTTGAAAGTCTTTCTGGCTGATTTTTCCGGTCAAAATCCGGCAGCAATTTATTGGAATCCTCAGTTTGATAGCTAGTTTCTGCACAATCAATGGCTCCCAGGGGTTTTCCAGGGCGCTGAATCCAAATATGCAGTTAAAAAACCATTTTAATTGCTAAAAATCAAGATTTAACCTCATTTCTTCCGCCAGATTCCGTCACCGGAATCTCCAAAAAGTCGCATTATAGACAACTCCAATTTATAATATTGTCAATTTAAAATATTAGAATTATACAAACTATATTAAAATGTCTTAATATAATTTTTCAATGCAAAAAATGCTTCTATACGATCCTTCACAGAGAATTATACGATCCTTCAAAGAGAATTTCAGCCAACGAGGCTTTATCTCATCCTTACTTCGACTTTGATTCTGAATAGTCTTGACTATCAGAGCTTTCAAAAACCTAAAACGATGTGCTTCTTTGCATTCAAATATATCGTTATAACTGCGATTTATAATTATTTTTGTAAAGGAGCCTTGAAATTTAAAAGTTAAACAAATTAAAGTTTTTTTTCAGTGAATCAAACAAATTAAAATTTCTTCAGCGTGTAATGCAACCAGTTAACTATAAAATAGGTGAGGGAATTAGTAACGAATAGGCAAACACTATAAGTCAAATTCGATGAAAAACTGAAAATCTGTTCCTTCATATAGAAATCGTTGCAGTTAATTTATGATTGTTTGCTGAATAAAGTTTGCTTGTGATGGATTGGGATAATCCACACAGTCTATGTTTTTCTTTATTCGTGCGCTGCTCACATTTTTTCATGAAGTAGGTATCGCGATTGTGAGTCTCACAGTACTGTATCCCGCAGCCCATGAGACTTCAGTGTCGAAGGCATACGAGGTTTTACATAAAAGTATTTCAGTACAAGTCTTCAGCTAGATATTAGATTGTTTTTCTATCTTCAATTTGTTAGATTTACTTTGTGGGTTTTCCTAATTACTTTAAACCCTAACCAAGATCTACTCCTTTGTAAGAAATTGAAAATAATGCACAGCGGAACTTACTTGAGTTGTTGGCTCTTGAATCCTTCCAAGAGCTTGCAATCCTTTTCTCTGGCTATCCTTTTCTCTGGCTATCCTTGATAGAGTATCAAATCTTCAATGGAGCAGACTATTTTCTGAGTTGATTGCAAGCCTTGGAGACTCAGCCCTTTTATAGCAGTCCCAATCCTATGGCAGCTGAAATTTGGCTGTCAATTGGCAGCGAAATTTCAGCCCCAATCCTAGGGCAGCCGAAATTTGGCTGTCAATTGACAACTAAATTTCAGCCCCAATCCTAGGGCAGCCGATTTCGGCTGTCAAGAAATTTATTACTGCTATTATTTCAATCAATTATAATCGGTCCATTAACAATTATAATTGATTAACATTATTCTATATGTATTTGTATCCAAATCCTTATTTAAATACGTTTAATGCCATAACTTAATTAATCACATTATTTGGCATATTTAATCATTACATAAACGTAATCTTGCTGACAGTATTTGATATCATAATCATAATGCACGCATGTCCAACCTAATTATTGTAATTAGACGTCTCTAAATCCAACAATCCCCTGTCCGAGGATGTCGAATGTGACTCCCTCTTTCCACAACCTTCAAAAAAAATTGCAATCTAAAGAATAAACTTCGGAATTTACTCAACATTGCTCTGATATGTCAAAATAAGAAGAGAGTGGCTTCAATGTGGGTATATTTTGACCTCTTTTAACACTTGTTCTTTCTTTTTATAGGTTTAATAGATTCTCTATAAATCATATTTTTTTTTAGAAATTAGACAATTACCATACCGTAGGTAAATACTATAGATAAATACCATGAGCATATTTAATCTATTTTGATAACAACGACACCTTACTCACTCAATAATTATGAAAATTTGAAACTTACTACTATAAAATTCCAATGCCAATAACCTATCTCTGCTTTAAAAATTTGAACTTCAGTGACTTATTTCTTCTTCTTTGTCAATTGTGTTTCAGCTTCCACAGATTGTCTCTACTCATTATGAAGCTATGTTTTCTCCTTTGCTCTGCTAGTTCTTGTATATCTCACAAACTATTCTTGTCATTTGGGACCAATCAAATTTGTTGGCTCCCTGTTAATGGTGGTGTAGAGGGTCAACGCTCCTTGTGTGTTTTGTGGCATGTGCTTAAATCTAGCGATGTGTCTGTTTACTAACACCTGTGGGTTTTGGTGTAATGGCAATCGTGACTCCAACAAGTGGTATCAAAGCCAGAGGTCTCGAGTTCGAAACAAACTGGGCTCGCATTGGGGGGAGATTGTTGGCTCTCCGTTAATGGCAGTGTAGAAGGTCAACGCTCCCCGTGTGTTTTGTGGCATGTGCTTAAATCTAATGATATATCTATTTACTAACACCTGCAGATTAATCTAGCGATGTGTCTGTTTACTAACACCTATGGATTTTGGTGTAATGGCAATCGTGACTCCAACAAATTTTTCACACTCATTTCACTTAAAAATCACTTATTTATTATATAAACTCCCCTTACCGTATTCTTTGCTCAGATATTATAAATATTCTTTGTTCAGATATTATAAAAATGGCTCACATTTCCACGAGTAATACATCAAAATTCAACTAATTGAACTTACACGGACCAAATCTTGACGTACAACGGGGTAAAACTATAAAATACAACTCACAGTTAAACCCTGACAACCTGTATAATGGATAGGCTTTCCCTTCACCCAACGGGACAAGCCAAGACCTAAACATTGAACCGAGTAGCTCAAAGTATGATGTATCAGATTTGTTTATTTGTTGTTGAATGTTCTTTCCGGAAAGGCACTTGCACCGGTTGATTTTGGTTGGACGCTTAGGGACAACCCAAGAGCTAAACATTGAACCAAGTAGATCAAAGTATGATGTAACCGATTTGTTTATTTGTTGTTGAATGTTCTTTCCGGAAAGGCGCTGCACCGGTTGATTGTGGTTGGAGGTTTTGTGGGATAATGGTCGGTAAGTACCGGTTATTTTTAAATATTGTGGTTGTTTGACAACAGTGTTTAAAAAAATAACATGAACAAAAACATTAAATGTATTTTAATCGATGGGCCACAACAGTAGGGACTTAAACACCTAACAGTGACAAAAAATTAAATATTGTGGTTGTTTGACGATAGTGTTTAAGAAAAATAGCATTATAATAAGAACAAAAACATTAAATGTATTTTAATCGAGGGGCCACAAAA
Source organism: Pinus taeda (assembly GCA_000404065.3). Lineage (NCBI taxonomy): Eukaryota > Viridiplantae > Streptophyta > Pinopsida > Pinales > Pinaceae > Pinus > Pinus taeda. Next base: position 142,975 of record APFE031601776.1, on the reverse strand, counting down.
GTGGGACGTAAACACCTAACAGTGACATGAAAAATGGATTTCGTCCCCACTGCACTCAAAGGCTTTGAACGAGTGGACACCTACCGATTAAATATTAAGTAAAAAAAATTATTTAATAATTATAACTATATAAATTCTGTTTGCTATGAGTATTTGCGATAGGTTAAAGAACTAAAAATAACCAAAGTTCAATATTTAAAAGACTAATTTTAATTTAAAATATTTAGAATATCTTAATTGGGTGGATTATTTTGTTTATTTATCCATTTATATGTGATTTATTGTGATAAAGTAAAAAGGATAGATGTTTTTGTTAGCAAAGTTTTATCTATGAGTGTGTCTTCAAGATATATTGATGATTGTTGTTGATTCATAAATTATTAATTAGGGGCGGTTTGTCACTAGTTTGTACTAATTAGTAGTAGCTTAGAGATTTTATATTTGATTAAATAATAATAATAATTAATACAAAGAAAATAAACATTGTTAAAATAAAAATTAATTTTTGTAGGTTGTATAGTAAACTAGATATCAGTGTAGATCTATTTTAATCCCAAATCTATCAAACGCTAAGAGAAATCAAATATCTTGAGTTACAAATCTCTTTTAAAGTGAAAAGAGATTTGATCCCTTTTGACACTTGATAGATCCATGGTTAAGGATTTATGTTGGTTTTTATATACACACATACCATATCTAGGTTGGATCCATCTCTCCCTCTCTCTCACTCTCTTCCATCCCACTCTACTCTCTCCATCTCTTTCTTGTCACCCTCTCTCTCTTTTCACCTTTCTATCTTTATGTATTTCTTCTTCCCTCCCTCTCCCCCCTTCCAACTCCATCTCTCTCCGTCCATCTCTCCTTCTCTCTCTCTTTTCCTTCATCTCTCTCCCTTTATCTCCCACCTCCCTCTCCCCTCCCCATCGCTATCTCTCTCTCTCTCTTCCCTCCAACTTTGTCACTATGTCCCTCCTCATCTCCTTCTCTCTCTCCTCTTCTCTTCCCCTTCCACCTCTGTGTCACCCTGTCTCTCTATTTCCCTTCTCTCACTCTCTCTCTTCTCCTCTCTTTTCCCTTTTCTCCTCTGTCTCTCCATGTCTCCTTTGTAACTCCCTCTCTCAGTCCACCTCCATCTCTCTATGCCTTTTTTCTTCCCACTCTCGTTCTCTCTCCTGCTCTAACTCCATTTCTCTCTCCCTCCCTCTCTCCTTCCTCTCTCAAGTCCTCTCTCTCCCTTTCTCTCCCACCTCCCTCTATCTCTCCTGCAATCTCTCTCTCTCTCTACCCTTCAACTTTGTCACTATCTCCCTCCCATTCTCCTTCTCTCTCTCCCCCTCTCTCCCTCCTTTGTCTCTATGTCTGCCTTTCTCTCTTCACTTGCATATTTTCTTTGTTATTTGCTTAGGGTAGATAGTTGAGTATGTAGTCTAAGCATGTCACAATTTCGCCTAAAAAACAATAGAAATTTGAATATGATTTTGAGAAAATTCGGAGGAAACTTTTGAAAATCAAGGTTACAACTATCAAGCTTCAGGATTTTGGGTGCCTAGGGATTCTCTATGGTGCTAAATTCAGTTTGCCGGATTCCAACGAGAAATTTGCCCTAAGTGAAATTGTGGCCTTGTTAGACAACGCTGATAGTTGATCATTTTTTGGGTATGTAGATTGGTGAGGGTTTTGAGTTGTTCATTTTGCATCATAATGCCCACGAAATCTAGATTTGAGTGGGTTTTATGCTGAATCTGCTTCATAATGCCAATGAAATCAATTTCCAAAGATATTTTCTAGTTTAAAGATTATGGAAGATGTATTCTTAAAACTGTCTTTTATGAGGATGCTAAGCATCCTTGGAAGTTTATGTCTGCATCCTTGAATAGAGTTTGAGAACTGGGTTGAGGTTTTTCCCTAGTATCTCGCGATACAACCGCCAAACACCTTGAAATAGATGTGATATCTAGTAAAGAATGGTGAAACCTTGAAACACCCTGAAATAGATGCAACGTCCAGTAAAGAATAGTACCTCAAACACATAGAAATGAATGTAAATTTTCAAAAATAGTGAAACTTCAAACACCTTGAAATGGATGCAAATTAAAAAATGATGAAACCTCAAAACATAATTGAAATGGATGTAACTTCTAAAGAATTATAAAATGGATGCAAATATCAAGAACACTGAAACTTCATAATGGCTTGAAATGGATATAGACTATAAAGAATACTTTGAAGATAGCACAATCACTCCAATATCAAATCTTAAAATACATTGACCAGACACTATGTCATAATCATTTTAAATATCTTTAATTTTCAGGATATAGAGCATTGATCGGCTGCAAAGGTGGCTCTTTGGTTGACTAGAAGGGATTATCAAAGATTATGGGATTTGAAGGTGGAGGATGTAGTGTTAAAATCATCTTGTATGATGATGCTAAAAATTATTGGAAGTTTAAAATTACATTCATAATAAGAGTTAGGTTGAGCCATGGGATGAAACCTCAAGAATGGTCAAACATCGTTGCACTTTGAAATGTATGAAAACGAATACTTTCGAAAAAATAAGGGTTTGAGCTATGGGATGAGGTTGTTGCATCATATTATATCTAATATAAAGATAAAATCTTGAAACACTTTAAAATGTTGGATCATCTTCATGTGGATTGTTATTTCAGAAATAGAATGGGCATGAGTAAAGTCAAATAGTTGATTTCATTTTTAGAATATTCAAAATATACAATGAAATTCATAACATGAAGTTGGTGCATCATATCTAATGATAAAAGCTGGAAACACCTTAAAATATTTCATCAAATCCTCAAATGACTTTAAATATTCCTTCATTAATAAAATTTTCTATTTTTATGTTAGTGATAAATTTTAGATTATTCTAGAAATAAAAAAATATAAATAATTAATTTTACTCCAATATTCCCAAACTTACCATCCACATAAACTCAAATGATATTCATAACCTGAAGTCGCTGTATGACCAAATTCTCAAGAATAGTGAAACCTCATAACACATTGAAATAAATGAGAACTCTCTTGCACATCCACTATTACACATTGACCATGTGCGCTGTCAGAATCATTGTAGAATATTTAATTATCTGCATATAGAGCACTGACCATGCCCTCTGTCAGAATCGTTTTAAATATATTTGTTTTTTAGCACATAGACCATTTATCAAAGGTAGGAAATGCAACACTTACGGCTGCTATCATATTGGAGAGCATCCGAACAGCGTCCATGTCGAGTCTTGAGGACAAGCTGCCTTCCTTGCTTAGATGGGCTTCGGAGGCATTGTTGCAACGAAACGCCGAACACTGGCTAAGGTGCAACTCTGTTTTGGGGAGAATTTCGACATTTAACTTAATCAATGGCTGAATGACATTAGTTTAGTCATGGTTCACTTTCACTGGCTAACCTATGTAGTAAGATTTGTCCACAAGTTTTCGCAGTCTAATTATTAACACAAGTATTTGTATTTTGATGAATGGTTGCAAATTTGGGAATGGATTATGTGAAATAATTTTTGAGAATTGATCACATGAACAAACCACTATTTTAACAATATGCACTAATTACTCATTCAACGTATCAAGAAGGGTTGGGAAGTTTTGTAATAAATTCAAGTTTGGTGTTATGACAAACTTTAATATGGTATCAAAGCTTTAGCCAAGTTAGGTTCCCTCTAATCATATTTAAGAGAGTGTTGGACCAACAACACCTTACCCACTCAAAATAATTACAAGGATTTGGAAACCAGTATCTTATTTCTGCTTTAAAATTCCAATTTCAACAACTTGTTTCTTCTTCTTTGTCCAATTGTGTTTTAGCTTTTGTACTTTGTCTCTACTCCATATGAAGCTCTATTTTCTCCTTTGCTTTCCTAGTTCCTGTCTAACTTGTAGACTATTCATGTCATTTGGGAACAATCAAATTTTCACACCCACTTCACCCACAGAAACACCTATTCATTATACATATTGCCCCTACTGTACTGCTATCACACACTACACCAATTACTATTATAAATCACAACCACATTTATTGATGTCGTTGATATATGCTGATAGGTGTATATGAAGAACATGTACAACTGCATTAGTAAATGTGGTTGATATATGCCGATAGGTGCATGATTAATATGCATTTATTAACATAACTATATAAACCCTAAGATAAATATTATAAAGCCAAGGTATATAAACCCTAAGATACATATTATAAACCGTAAAATAAACATGGTTGACCACGATTGATTTTCATATTGTCACGATATTTGTCACAATGTGATGTTGGACTATGGTTGACCATGATTGATTTTCATATTGAGATAACCTTTGTCACAATGCCACGTTGGACAATAGTTGACCATGTTTGATCTCCATAAGAGACAATCTTTGTGACAATACAATGTTGGACCATTGTTGACCATGGATGATCATAGTTGTTACAATGTGATGTTGGACCAAGAGATAATATTTGTCATAATATGACCATGGTTGGCCATGATTGACCATCCTCAAGACAACCTTTGTTATAATGTGACGTTGGAACATGGTTGACCATGGTTGATTTTCATATTGAGACAATCCTTGTCACAGTGCGACATTGGACCATGGTTGTGACATTGTGACATTGGACCAAGAGACAATCTTTCTCAAAATGTTACCATGTTTATTGACCATAGTTAATGACCTTGGTTGACCATAATTGACCATTGCTAACCATGGTTGAGACAACTTTTGTCAAAATGAAACATTGGAATATGGTTGACCATAGTTGATTTTCATATTGAGACAATCCTTGTCACAATGCGACTTTGGTTGATTTTCATATTAAGAAAATCTATGTCACAATGTGACGTTAGACCATTTTTGACCATGATTATAAACCTAATGGATTTATATTAAACCCAAAGATTAGTATTATAAACCCTATGAATAATATTATACCCTAGGAATATGAACCCTTAGGTTAATAAACCCAAGGGGTTAATACTAAAAACCTAAGATATTATAAACCCAAGGGATAAATATTATAAACTCAAGGTATAAAAAAACCTAAGATAAATATTATAAACCCTAAAATAAGCATGGTTGACCATGGTTTACCATCATTAATTTTCATACTGAGACAATCTTTGTCACAATGTGACATTGGACTATGGTTAACCATGGTTGATTTTCATACTGAGACAATCTTTAGCACATTGTGACATTGAACCATCGCTAACCATGGATGAAGATGGTTGTATACGTAAGAGATTTATATTAAATCCTAGGATTAATACTATATGCCTTATGAATAATATTATACCCTAGGAATATGAACCCTTAGATTGATAAACCCAAGGGATTGATATTATAAACCCAAGGGAATAATAAAACCAAAGGGTTAATTCCAAAACAAAAAGGTATTATAAACCCAAGGGAATAATATTAAACCCAAGGGATTAATATTATAAACACAAGGTATATAAATCCTAAGATAAATATTATAAACTCTAAAATAAACATGGTTGAACGTGGTTGACCATGGTTCATTTTCATATTGAGACAATCTTTGTCACAAAGCAATATTGAACCACGATTGATCATGGTTGAGCATGATTAATTTTCATATTGAGACAATCCTGGTCACATTACAACATTGGACTATGGTTGATTTATTGAGAAAATATTTGTGACAATGTGACGATGGACCATGGTTAATCATAGTAGACCATGATTATAAACCCAACATATTAATATTATAAACCCTAGTTAATAATAAACTGAAGGGATTAATACTAAAAACCCAATGGATTATAAACCCAAGGGAGTAATAAACCCAAGTAATATGAACCCTAATTATTTGAACCCTTAGATTAATAAACCCTAGGGATTGATATTATAAACCCAAGGGATTGATATTATAAACCTAATGTATTAGTACTAAATCCACAAGGGATTATGAACCCAAGAGAATAATATCAAACACAACGGATTAATATTATAAACCCAAGGCATATAATCCCTAAGATAAATATTATAAATTCTAAAATAAACCTGGTTGACCATGATTGATATTATAAACCCAAGGGATTAATACTAAAAACCCAAGGGATTATAAATCCAAGGAAATAATATTAAACACGAGGGAATAATATAAACCCAAGGTATATAAACCCGAAGATAAATATTATAAACCCTTAAATAAACATGGTTGACCATGATTGATTTTCATAGTGAGACAATCTTTGTCACAATGCGACATTGGACCATGCTCAATCATAGTTGATCCCTTAGATTAATAAACCCAAGTGATTGATATTATAAATAGAAGAGAATAATAAACCTAAGGGATTAATACTAAAACCCTAAAGAATTATGAATAATATTAAACCCAAGGGATTAATATTATAAACCCAAGGAATTAATATAATAAACCCAAGGTATATAAACCCTAAGATAAATATTATAAGCCCTTAAATAAACATGGTTGACCATGGTTGATTTTCATATTGAGATAATCATTGTCACAATGTGATGTTTAACCATGGTTGACCATGATTGATTTTCATGTCAACACAGTATTTGTCACAATGCGACGTTGGTCCATTGTTGGCCTCGGTTGATTTACATATTGAGACAATCTTTGTCACAATGTGACATTGGACCATGGTTAACCAAGATTGATTTTATAAAACATGGTTGACCATGGTTGATCATGGTTGGCCATGACTGGTATTATAAACCCAAAGGATTAATATTAAAAACCCAAGCGAATAATATTAAACCTAGCTATATGAATCCTTAGATTAATAAACCCAAGGGATTGATATTATAAACCCAAGGGTATAATATTAAACCCTAAGAATATAAACCCTTAGATTAATAAACCCAAGGGTTTGATCTTACAAACCCAAGGTATTAATACTAAAATCCTAAGGGATTAAAAGCCCAAGGGATTATGAACAAAGGGATTAATATTATAAACCCAAGGTATGTAAACCGTAAGATAAATATTATAAACTTGATAATAAACATTGTTGACCATGGTTGATTTTTATACTAAGACAATACTTGTTACAATGCGAAGTTGGACCATGGATGACCATTGATGAGCCTCATCATTGGGTAATTATATGGGCCTTAATTCACCTCCTAGCTTAGTCAAACCAACTTTTCTCATATCTTATTACATGTTTTTGATTATATTTTGTTTATGAGGTGAGTTAGAGTTAGATATTATGCTTAGTGGACTAATATGCATTGAATGTAGGATTAAAGGAGAAAATCAAGGAATTTTGGAAAATACTAAGATCAAAACTCGAATGGGACAAGGGAGAGAGATTATAGTAGGTAAATCCTCCTCATTTACTACTCCTCCATTCGAATATTCCTCCATTCATCACATCAGCTCGGAGTGCAAACAACCAAATCATGAGGATTAGAACGTAGTTGAGCAAGTGAGAGACAAAGCACCAGTTTATCTCGAGTTTGGGAGCCAAGCATCCCAAATTTTAAGGAATTCGTTGGGGATTTCAGTTTTATAAGTAGAGAGGCCTAGGACCTCAGCAGGATTCAGATTTTTATTGTAAAACTCTAAGCTATTGTTGAGCTGCAGTACTTGTGAAAGTTCTATTGATGTAATTTGTTGTTTTGGTAATAAGAATGAGTTTTGTTTTGAGCCAGCACTGAGTTAACTCGAAGGGCTAAATCTCTTGGGTTAGCGCCTAATCCTAGTAGCCAAGGCTTCTCTTTATTGTACATGCATGTTTAGTGTAGAATCATAGCTTCATTGTTAATTTTCTCTTTCGATGCGTTTTCATTACAAGTAGTGTAGATTAGATTGGTTGTTTATTAGTTTGCTTCCATTTGTGCCTTACTTCAAGCAGCAGGTTAGCAAGGAGAGAAAGGATCACCACAAAGTTGTTAGCAAGTGTCTCCACCTTACTTCCTCCCTTTGGGATAATGACATGAGGAAGGGACCCTTAAGCAGCCCCGAAAACACAATTTTCTAGTTCTTTTATGAGCTTTGGAGTTTGTTGTATTTAATTTAATATTTGGTTAGTTTTGCAAGGTAGATTTCCATTTTCATGTTTTTCATCTCCATTTATGCAGTAGATCTCTTCCATGCTTTCATTCCTTTCAGTAACTTTCTTCATGCATAGTATAGACAGTTGATTCATTAATTATGATTTTCTAGTTTATGAAAATGTATCTTGTTGCATAGATTTTTGGAAGGTGCACATGTTTTATGTAGAGCAGGTGCTTCGGGAGGAGACTAAGACTTCATAGCCAGCAACCACCTTCCACTCCATCCACCTCAGCCATCCCTTGTTTTCACCATCACCTTAACTAGTTTTTATCATTTTTCATAGAAATTCGTCCAAGCACATTGAGCGAATCTAACCATCTACTATCTTGGATATTGAATCCTGAGTGATCCTAGACCTTCTCCCACTCCATTCCACCCATCACACACCTTTCCTAAGCCTCCCATCACCTCCAACACCTCACATTTTTCTCTCAGCTATATCCTATAGGTTTCCTGTAATTCCTACAAGATCATCCTCTAGGTTTCTAGTATATCCTGTAGGTTTTCCTGAAATGGCCTATTTTGAGGGCGAATTGATGGAAAACCTCTAGAAAGTCACGAATAGCCTCCCAGGGGTTCTCCACACCATTTGACCATCTCATAGCCCTTCCAGCCATCCTCAAACATCCTTAAATCACTTGCCACATCCACAAAAGCAATTAGTTGCATACTTGATTTTGCATAAAAAGACAAAAAAGAAAATACAGATTTAGTTCAGTCTCTTTACTTGCACGTTAGTGTTTTTTGAGGCTTCTTACTCCTACAACTTAGATAGTAGCATTTGTTTCATGTTGACTTAGTATTTCTACCTAGCATAGCTTCTTAAATGGTTAATTAGGGAATGGTGTGATTTAGCATTACATGTCGACCTTCTCCATTATTGGAATAGAGTAATTCTCTTAGAGTAGATTTACCTTTCTTCCATCAAAGAATCAAGCTTATTTTGACTCCATAGAAGTCTAACTTGGATCCCCAGCGGTCTCTCGCTAGCTGAACAGTGACAACAGACATAACCATCACTTTTACTTGTGCATACAACACAGTCACCACCAAGTTTGTACGAACCCCGAGTTGATAAGTAAAGCTGGTAGCCTAGGAGTTGCAACATCCTTGCTGCAATACTGGCACTCATCACTTATTGGTGCCATTGCGGGGGAGGTGTCTGAGTAGAATGTGATTACTGCTTTCTTTTCTTATATTTCTTGTCTTCAATATTATAGCATTAGTTTATTTCTGCAAAAGTAATCTAGTTGTTTCCTTTCTTCCATTTTGCATTTCCTACTTCCCTTCCATTTCACAAGCAAGATTTTAATTCAGCAAGTAGCTTTTCCAGTCTGTCAGTAATTTTCATTCAATTGGCAATTTCAATTCTTTAAGTACTTTCCAAGTTTAAAAAAAGATAAAAAAATACAAAACCAAACCAAACATATTTTCTTTCATGCCACATAGGAATAGGGACAACTTAGGGAAAATTTTGCCAAATATCCCCACTGCATCAAACAACCAACTTTACCTCTTCTTCGGTGGTTGTGAACAAGAGGAACACTTAGGTGAGCAACCTGACATATTTGAAGAACCTATAGGTGAAGAAGAAGAAGAAGAAGAAGAATCCATTCCTACTAAACCAATGGCTGAAAACGCAAATGACAGAGGGAATAGAGAGAGAGAGTTGAGGGTGCCTTCCACATCAAGGAAACCAATGGGAACACTAAGATGAAAAATATAAGCCCCTCTTCCTTTCCTAATTTCCATGGCTTGACCACAGAGGACCCCAACACTTTCCTATTTGAGTTTGCTATTATATGCTAAACCTATGCCTATACAGATGATGAGCAAAAGTTAAAACTATTTCGATCTACACTCTAGGATGCAGTATTGCACTGGTTCATGGGTTTACCTAGAGATAGCATCACAATTTGGGCTCAGATGTAGCAGGCCTTTAACAACAAATATCGTGACTACTGTCATCAAAGGATACTAAAGAATAAATTTTCAGGATGACCATAGCCAATGATGAATCCCTAGAGGATTACAAAGAAAGATTCCAGCTTAGTTACAAAAGGGCCAGGTGCACGCTTGACCCTGAGTCACTAAAGTTGGTCCCGCTTAGGGGAGTAAGGGAAGATCTTTTGGATACCCTACATTGGTTAGCAGGAGGGGATATCTACCAATTACCCAATGAAGATATCAAGAATGTCTTTAGAAACCATTTTAGGGCAGCTAGGAAAAAGGATAGGGGTAGTTAACCTATGGTCAGTCCATCGCCTTCCAACTCATCCATCAAGGGTGAAATTGGAAACATGCTGGAAGATTTCAAAAGTGAGATGCTATAAACCCTTGCCTTGAAAATGGACACCCTACACATTAAGAGGAAGCAAGAGGAAGTAGAGAGAGCCTTGGCCATTTTTTGTCCTAGATGCACCAGGAGGCATCCTAGGAATGAATGTCCATTGAAATCTATTGAAATTTTCTCATTCGGTGAAGAAAACCACTCTAGAAACAAGTGCCCTTATTTGCCTAGACTCAAAGTTGTATGTCAAGGAGTTGAAGGGGTCACTGAGTAGCTCTGCTACATTAACCAAAGGAAACCTCATAGGCCTAGACCATACCAGCAGAGCATGCAAAGGTCATCCCAAGCATATTAAAACCCCAAACAAACCACAACTATACCTTCTTGGGGACCACCTGCTCATCCTTCCTAGTCTACACTCCCTCCTTGGTCCTTTGCATTGCAGTATCACTCCTAACCAGCCGACCAGTCATTTCAACCTTATGCTCCACCACAACCTCAGTGGAATGCACTGCCTTAGGACTGAAGGCCCCAATACAATAATGCTCTAGCTCTATTGCCTCCACCACCTACCCAACCACAACTCCTACACTCTGCTCCACCCAAGCAACCCTAGATGCCATCCTAGCCAAATCTGAACCTAAACCCGAACAACAGGCAGACTCAACAAGTATACTGTGGAGATACATCATATCCAGCTTATGATGTGGAAATCCAGGAGATTAACTTGAGATATGGGAGGGTTCTCCTAGATAACCAACCCCCACCTCCACCTAGGGAGGTTGAGGAAGAGAGAGAGGAAAGAAATCTTAAATTAAATCCACTCTTTCTTGAGAGATTGCCCAACCACTCCAGCCTACCCTATAAGAGACTGAACTTCTGGGAGAATTGAAATATCTATGTGTAAAGATTCCACTTCTCTAGGCAATAAAAGATGATTCTATTTACAATAATTTGATTAAAGAGAAGTGCTTCAAGCATCCAAGGAGGTGAAGAAGGGATGCCCCTACCATTAATGTTATTGGGCAACTGTCTGACTTAGTACTGGGGCAGGTAATCTGTCCAAAATATTTGGATCCTGGAAGCCCTGTAGTATATGTGCACATCAATGGCACCATTGTCGCACACAATCTGATTGATCTTAGGGCTGCCATTAATGTGATGACCAAGGACACAATGCTCAAACTCAACCTCCAAGGTTCATTGAGGAAGACCACAACAGTTCTGCAAGTTGTAGACCATTCCACAGTAACCCCTGAGGGGATTGTGGAGGATGTGATGGTCTCTATTGACTCTTGGGAGTACCCTGTAGATTTCTTAGGTCTCCAGCCTAAGGCTAAGCTTACTGGTTACCTTCTCATCCTTGGGAGGCCATGGTTGGACATTGCCGATGCTTACATTAGCTGTATAGATGGGAATATGACCATCAAGAATGGGCATATGTCCAAGCAGTTAGTCCTATACCCTCTTGCTCAACCTTCTCTAGAGCATGAATTACCTTTATGGTTGGAGGAGGAGGAAGACGATGAAGTTTATTCCACCCAACTTTATACTTTAGAAGCAACCGTGGGAGGAGGACAACAGGATGAGGATGACTTGATTGAACACCTACTCCAAATTCCAACTCCCAATTCATTGCCGTTAGAAGAAGCAGTAAAGGAAACCCAGAACAATCATGCAATTGAATTATGCTTGGCTGATTCCAACCCACTCCATGTCAAAAGCATAGAATTCAGTCCAAAGAGAACCTTGAAAACCAATCCATCTCTTTCTTCTCTCGAAGAAGAGAAGTTATGTAACATGCTAAAGGAAAATCTATAAGCCTTCGCTTAGAGTTAAAAAGAAATGAAGGGACTACACCCTCAGTGTGTACTCACCATATATACATAAAAGAAGGTTGTAAGCCAATTCAAAATCCCCAAAGGAGAATGAATCTAGCTCTTAAAGATATAGTCAAAGAAGAACTGCAAAAACTGCTAGATGTAGGATTCATTTACCCTATCTCTGACGATGAGTGGGTCTCTCCTTCGGTGTTAGTTCCAAAGAAAAATGGTAAGTGGAGAATTTGTGTGGATTACAGGGAGTTGAACAAAGCCACAAAAAGGACCATTTCCCTCTACCCTTCATTGACCAAGTGCTAGATGGCCTGGCTGGGAAAAGGTTTTTCTCCTTCCTAGATGGATTCAGTGGGTACAACCAAATCCATATCTGCCTGGAAGACCAAGATAAAACTACATTCACTTGTCCTTGGGGTACGTTTTCCTATAGGGTCCTTCCTTTTGGCCTATGTAATGCTCCTGCCACTTTCTAGAGATCAGTCCTGAGTATTTTCATCGAATTAGTCCATGATGCGTTGGAGATTTATATGGATGATTTTACACCTTTTGGATATGATTTTCAAGAAGCTCTGTCTAACCTAGGCAAAGTACTTCATAAATTTATTGAAATGAACCTGTCTCTCAGTCCGAACAATGTGAATTCTTGATGACTGCAGGGACTGTGCTAGGTCATTCAATATCTCATGAAGGACTGTAGGTGGACCCAAACAAAATAGCTATCATCCAAATGGCCCCACCTCCTAAAAAGTAGAGAGATGTCAGAAGTTTCCTAGGGCTAGATGGATACTACCGAAGGTTCATAAAAGACTTCAACAAGTTGGCCTCTCCTTTAATTGGTTTGTTGGCCAAGGACTCTGAGTTTATATGGTCAAAAAGCTGTCAAGAGGCCCTAGACATCCTAAAGGACAAGTTAACCACATCACCGATTCTTCGAGGCCCAAATTGGGTCCTCCCCTTTCATATACATGTTGATGCCTCACACAAAGACATAGGAACAACCCTAGGTCAGATAGATGAAAAACAAACTTATGCTATCTATTTTATCAGTAAGAATTTGTCAAAGGCTGAACTAAATGACACAGTGACCGAAAAGGAACGCCTCACTGTTGTGCATTCATTGAACAAATTCAAGCACTATATTACAGGATATCAAACATTTGTGCATACTGACCATGCTGCAATCAAATATTTAATGAACAAACTAGATGTGAATGCTCAAATTATAAGATGATTACTTTTATTACAACAGTTTGATCTAACCATCGTTGATAAGCATGGTAAGGAAAATGTTGTTGCAGACTTTCTGTCTAGAGTAATTTTGCCTGTAGGTGAAGAAAGAATGGTTGATGACCAGTTACTGGAAGATAACTTATTTCCTATTTCAGTTCTCTCTCCATGGTTTGTTGATATTGCAAACTATTTGGTATTAACACAGTTCCCACCAAACTTGTCCTCCAAAGAAAAGAGCAAGATATCCAAGAAAAGCGCCCCCTTCACTTGGATTGGGGGAAATCTCTTCAAACTTGGCCCTGATCAAATCTTGAGAAGGTGTGTCAAGGAGGAGGAAGTCTTTGACATCCTTCTCACCTGTCATGATGGGCCTTGTGGAGGTCACTTTGCAGCAAACAAGACAACCTTCAAAGTGTTACAAGCAGGCTATTATTGGCCCACTGTTCATCAGTATGTGAAAAAATACACTAGTCAGTGTGATCGGTGCCAAAGGATGGGAAGGCCTACTCCAAGATATGAAATGCCTCTGTAGGCTCAAGTGAATTTCGAGCCATTTGAAAAGTGGAGCATGGACTTCATTGGGCCTATTGACCCTCCTTCCAAGAAAAATCAATATATTATTGTGTGCACTGACTATTTGACTAAGTGGGCTGAAACTAAGGAAATTAAGGCAGAAACAGAGGGGAAGGTGGTTGAAATCCTAAGGGAGAATGTATTCTACAAATTTGGGTACACTCGAGAGCTGGTCACAGACCAAGGCAGCGAGTTTACCTCCAACATGATTGAAGACCTGCTCAGCCATCACAAGATCAAGCATAGAACCTCCACTCCCTATCATCCACAAGCTAATGGGTAAGTGGAGGTGACCAATAGAGCACTAGAGGGCATCTTGACCAAAGTGGTAAGCAACAATAGGAAGGATTGGGTAGATGGGCTAGTTGAGGCCACCTGGGCCTATAATACCACATGGAAGGCCACCACTGGATTCACACCCTATGAGCTGGTTTATGGGAAAAAGGCCTTATTTTCCATTGAATTTGAGTATAACATATTAAGGATGGCAACCCAACTAGATCTGGCTCAGCAGTGCACAAAAAGAGAGATTGTTCCAGTTGAATGGTTTGGATGAATTCAGAATGTAGGCCCTCCTACATACAGAGGTAGTTCAACTTCAAAGGAAGATCTGGCATGATAAAAACATCAAGGAGAAGCAATTTCAGGAAGGCGATTGGGCATTGCTATATGATTCGGGATATAAAGGCTTCAAGGGCATGTTAAGGACAAGATGGCTAGGACCTTATGTTGTGGAAAGATGCCATGTTAATGGTTCAGTGCAAACCAGAAACATAGATGAAGAGGCCACTCCTTTGCTTGTTAATGGATACCGACTGCAAATTTACAAGAGACCTTTATCAAAACAAGAGTTCATTGATGATATTAATAAAGCAGTGATGATAGTGGAGCAAGTTCCAACTCCTCCCTCATCAAATCACTATGAAAAAGAAAAAAGAATAAGGACTCATGTGAAAACCTCCATGAGGTGCCTGAGTCCCATCATTGGGTTGAAAACCTGTTGAGGTGCCTTGGTGGTGTCAAAACAAAAAAAGAGAATAAGAAAGATCCCTAGGTGAAAACCTCTCTTGAGGCGCCTAGGGCAGATAGCTAGGGTGAAAACCTCTCAGAGGAAGCCTAGTTGTTTTTCAAAATAAAAAATAAAAAAATTAGATCATGAAATTCCCATTTGCAGGACAACAAGAAGGATGGTCAAGGAGAAAAAGAGGATCACAAAGAGACCCCTCTAACTCACATATTTATTTTTACACTCATTACCATTCATTCCTCCACCATTTTTGTCATTTGTTTCCACTCCATTTCTTCAGTGTATAAAGGGATTGTGTTTTCTACAAGATCCCCTGAAAACCTAGAGGATGATCCTATAGGAATTACAGTTACCCAAAAATCCTACAGGAAGCAGACCTAAGGAAAATGAATGACTTTCTAGGCAAATAAATTTCACCCCTTCATCATTCAATCACCACACCTTGTCGACCATCATCACCCCTGCACTCACCATTAAAAAGAAAAAAATTAGTTTCAAGAGTATTTTTTTCTAGTCTCCGAAAAAAGGGAATTAGGGAGGAATAAAGAGCATCACCTAAATATTCCTTGCTCTCCACACTCCCGTTCTTTCTCTCCATCCATGTCACCATCCTCACAACCCCAGCAAAAAGAATGATCAAGAGTTCTAAGGGAGAAGCAACTACATGATATCCTGTAGCAACATATCCTACAAAATACCAATCATACCAGCAACAAGCCTTTAGCATGATGATCCAGGAGCTCCAAAACAGGACAAGAAACCTTAACATGGTACCAGAGCCTTAGCTAGGTTAGATTCCCTTGAATTATATGGGAGGGAGTGTGTAAGATTCAAAAGTGCAATTTTTTTAATAAACCTAGAACACTTGAGTGTTCTAATTAAAAATTCATCCAACAAAACACTGAACACAAAGGGATCCCGAAAGAAAGTTGTAGTTGCTAATTTAATTAACTACTGTAAATAATACATCCCAGATTGATAATATAGAAATCATTTCCAATGGCATGAAACGTTGACCATCAAAAGAGAAATCAAGACACTGAAGAACAATCGTGGATCCTAGATGGATCCACCAGACAAGTCTCAGCCATAAGGTTTTCGTCCCTGGGATCAAACTGGAACTGGCCACACCAAGTTCTCAACAAAACACAATTAGATAAATAGATTGAGGATGATCTAACAACCTAGCTCCTATCCCCTTTTATAGGTTTGATGGACTCTATAGAAATCATACTTTACTATTTTTCCTTGAGAAACGAGACAATTACCATGGGTAAATAACACAGTAAAATACCATGGGCATATTTCATCCACTTTGACCATATAAAAAAGGTAATATTACAAATCAACTCACCCAAAGATTGTTTGTCCTCAAGAAATCCACAGCAAAAGCACTTGTATACTAGTACCAGAATCCCATACAAACCAGTGTGTTATTCCACGCATCCATGCTACATGATTCTGAATGGATCCTTTGATACCTGGTTCCCAAACAAGCCTCTGGCCATTCCTGCCCTCAATAGATTCACTTTGAAACAAATGCCACCTAAATCCTGGAACCTGTGGGTTATGATACCATCTCAGCTCTCCATCACTGTTCGTGCCTAAGGACCCCTGCTGTGATATGCCCTTGGCTAAAAATGTCCTCCAAAGAATCATTCTATCAATAGAGTACCAAATCATAATCTCTCGCCAATCCATGTCATGGGAAGGATGAATAACTGCATATGGAACAAATATACTATGTTGATGTTGCTCGATGCCCCACTCATGTCGTTCCACCTAGTCACTCAACATGATACATTTGGAGAAATATACTCTGCTTTCCGTAGTGTATAAAGGTGGGTTGGTAGTGCTGCAAGCTTTATCTATGCACTCTTTTAGAGGGCTACTCTGGAACTCCCAACTATACTCCTCTTTTTGCCTTGCGAGAGACTTGAGTCATTCCTGAACACTGGACAACTTGACCATTGACTCGAAACAGACCCCTATGAGCTCCTCAATTTTCCTATTCTCCTGTAAGACAATGTCTCGACTATTTAGACTCTCTTCTTCAACATCATAAGATCTATCTTGAAATGCATGATATTTTCTCGAAAGTCCTCTATTGGTGATTCTAGTGCCCTGCTGAATGTCTCTGTATCTATCTGCATCAGATGATCAATTGTCATAGCTCCACCTCGAACCTTTGACTTACTCACGAAAAAAGGCTCATCCTGCATATTATATTTGTCATGCTGCCCAGCATGATCATGCTCATCATGTTGGTTTATTACTACTAGCTCATCACTTGATTCTCCTTGAATGTCTTCTTCCTGGCCTTCTCCACGTGTGGGGACAATCTGTTGTCCACCCTCTCTGGATGTCAAACATGGATGTATTGGTGCACTGTTATCTACCCATGATTGCCCATATTCTTTATGGATTTCCTCATGGATATCTATGGACTCAACTACCACATCATCAAGAGGAATTACACCCTTCCTTTCCCCATGTACTTTGTCAAGATCATTGATTATCATCAGCTTGTCCTGCAAGTTTCTCTGAAAAACATTGTGTTGTTTCTCACCATCTATACTTGATTACTTGGATCCTTCATAGGTTTTCTCTTGAAAACCAGTGAACCCAACTATCGATGAATTCCCATGATTTGAAGGAGTCTCTAATTGTTTTGCCCTTGTTATTTCCTTATTACCTAGACATGAATGGTTAAGGGCCCAAGATCCCTTGCAGATAAAGCATAATACTCTCCTCCTTAGTTCATTTTTGCTACAGATTTTGTTCTTGCTTCTTCCATTAATCCTTCTCAACTCCTTCCTAGTTAGCACCCTTCTGAGCAAATTTATGTTTTTCTTGACCAAATTCTCGACTAGATCATAGGCAATTGATGATACCTTTGGTTCCTTCCTCCAAATGGTCAAAAATTTGGATTTTAGTATCTTGCAGATGTCAACATCTCCTTCTAAAAATAGAGACACAATCTTTTGCGTGCTTGTTTTAACACATTCTGGATGAGTTGATGTAATGTTGGTGTAAAAGCTTCGTAGTAATTGAAAGATTAAGTCATCGCATTCCAAATTTATTATAGAGGTGGCAAAGCTGAACTTTGCCATGAGTTTTAAATTTTGCACCGTTTCTTGAAGGTAGGAAGCTTGATGTTGTTCAACTCCTGAAGGGCTTCTACTATTAGTTGCAATACCTCTCTCATGATATCATTATTGTAAGGTGTTAGTGGCAATGTTAAAGCCTTGATCTCGCTGAGACAAGAAGCCACTTTGAGGCTGACCTCTTCGCAAAGATACTCCCAGAGTTTAGGGTGTATCAATGCAAGCATGGATGGCTTGAGTGCACAACTGAGTTTCTTCCATTCTGACTACCCCATCGTAGACAAACATGTGTCTAATTCCTCCAACTTATGAAGATCTATGATTTACTCTATTCATTGCAATTCAGATTCAAGTGTGAAGAGATCAGCTCATCTTCTTTGTCCTTTCTTCACGTCCCATGGGTGCCTCTGCTACAAAATGACATGGACCCTTTTTGAGAATGGTTTGTTGCTTTGACCATCATTTGGGTCTATAGAGGTATTGTTGCACAATTTACTATATATTCTCACTTCTTCATCAGAAACTTTCTTAGTATTTAAGAAAATCTCTTCAACACAGTTAATCTTCTCCCAAACCAAAGCAATACTAATTTTTCACGAGGAGATTGTATCAACCTTCTATCGAACAAGCCTTCACTTCAACAAATTTGGCCCATCTTTTTTTTCCTATAGTTAGCCAATCTAACAAAATCAGTAGCTAACATAAAACATAATACAATCAATTGCTAATAAAATAAAAAAGAAGTATGTGCTTCCTCCAATGATCTGACGGGCAGTAAAATCACTCGAATTTCAGCCAAGGCAATGCACCGAAATATCGAGCTTTGAGAGGACTGAATAAAGCAGGGCCTCACAGATGTATTGCAATTGCTAGTAAGGGCAGAGGAAAGCAGTTTGCATGAACTTCATAACTTCGTGTATCTTTATAGATAGAAGGAGCTCAGTACTGTAATCAGTCGAAACTGTAAGATCCTTAAAAATTCCATGACAGAGAATCAAACTGCTTCAATTTTATTGTTGTTTGACTACAAAAGTTTGGCATTAGCAATCCAGTATTCAGCCTATCTCAGATGGTGAAGGCCCACGATCAGCCCGTCAAATAGTTTCGTGGTGTTCACAGTAGCAATGCACCACTTCTGTCAAAGTGATTCTTTAACGATCTCTCTCGGGTCGACATGATCCAATTCTTCTTCAATGTTCAAATTGTGACAAAACACACATAACTTGCAACTCAAAAACCCCTTTTCCAGAGATTTACGGTTCTGCCTGTCAATTTGCAAGTAGAAAAAAGAAAGACTTTCTGGTTGTGAAGCGAAATCAGCAGCCCAGATGTCAAATTCACATACCCGAAAGCAAACAAAAAGCCTGAGAACACACGTTCTTTGAGCCGAGCCAAGCCATGCCTCTTGTGAAAATATTAATAAAGCCCCCCACTTTTAGCGTATATCTTATTTAACCATATAAAACACCTGAAAGGCTGTTTCGCAACTTTTCACATCAATTCCAAACATATTTGTTGATTATTGGCATGTTACATGCCCTAAAATTTGGCCAAAAAACGTGTGGCTTGAGAAGCTAATCCCCTGTCCGAGGATGTCGAATGTGACTCCCTCTTTCCACAACCTTCAAAAAAAAATTGCAATCTAAAGAATACACTTCCGAATTTACTCAACATTGCTCTGATATGTCAAAATAAGAAGAGAGTGGCTTCCAATGTGGGTATATTTTGACCTCTTTTAACACTTGTTCTCTCTTTTTATAGGTCTAATAGATTTTCTATAAATCATTTTTTTTTGAGAAATTAGACAATTACCATGGGTCAATATTGTAGGTAAATACCATAGATAAATACCATGAGCATATTTAGTCCACTTTGATAACAACAACACCTTACCCACTCAATAATTATGAAAATTTGAAACTTACTACTATAAAATTCCAATGCCAATAACCTATCTCTGCGTTAAAAATTTGAACTTCAGTGACTTATTTCTTCTTCTTTGTCAATTGTGTTTCAGCTTCCACAGATTGTCTCTACTCAGTATGAAGCTATGTTTTCTCCTTTGCTCTGCTAGTTCTTGTCTATCTCACAAACTATTTTTGTCATTTGGAACCAATCAAATTTGTTGGCTCCCCGTTAATGGTGGTGTAGAGGGTCAATGCTCCTTGTGTGTTTTGTGGCATGTGCTTAAATATAGTGATGTGTCTGTTTACTAACACCTGTGGGTTTTGGTGTAATGGCAATCGTGACTCCAACAAGTGGTATCAAAGCCAGAGGTCTCGAGTTCAAAACAAACTGGGCTCGCATTGGGGGGGAGATTGTTGGCTCTCTATTAATGGCGGTGTAGGTCAACGCTCCCCATGTGTTTTGTGGCATGTGCTTAAATCTAATGATATGTCTATTTACTAACACCTGCGGATTAATCTAGCAATGTCTCTGTTTACTAACACCTACAAGTTTTGGTGTAATGACAATCGTGACTCCAACAAAATTTTCACACTCATTTCACTTAAAAATCACTTATTTATTATATAAACTCCCCTTACCGTATTCTTTGTTCAGATATTATACGTATTCTTTGTTCAGATATTATACAGATGGCTCACATTTCCACCCGTAATACATCAAAATTCAACTAACTGAACTTACACTGACCAAATCTCGACGTACAATAGGGTAAAACTATAAAATACAACTCACAGTTAAAACCTGACAACCTGTATAATGGATAGGCTTTCCCTTCACCCAACGGGACAAGCCAAGACCTAAACATTGAACCGAGTAGATCAAAGTATGATGTATCAGATTTGTTTATTTGTTGTTGAATGTTCTTATGGGAAAGGCACTTCACCGGTTGATTGTGGTAGGACGCTTAGGGACAAGCCAAGGCCTAAACATTAAACCAAGTAGATCAAAGTATGATGTAACCGGTTGATTGTGGTTGGACGTTTTGTGTGGGATAATGGTCGGTAAGTACCGTTTATTTTTAAATATTGTGGTTGTCTGACAACAGTGTTTAAAAAAATAACAGGAACAAAAACATTAAATGTCGATGGGCCACAAAAGTGGGGACTTAAACCCCTAACAGTGACATAAATTAAATATTGTGGCATAAATTAAATATTCTGGTTGTTTGACAATAGTATTTAAAAAAAATAACATTATAATAAGAACAAAAACATTAAATGTATTTTAATCGATGGGCCACAAAAGTGGGGACTTAAACACATAACAGCGACAAAAATTAAATATTGATTAAATATTGTGGTTGTTTGATTTAAAAAAAATAACATTATAATAAGAACAAAAACATTAAATGTATTTTAATCGATGGGCTACAAAAGTGGGGACGTAAATACCTAACAGTGACATGAAAAATGGATTTCGTCACCACTGCACTCAAAGGCTTTCAACGAGTGGACACCTACCCATTAAATGTAAAGTAAAAAATTTGATAGGTTAAAGACCTAAAAAATAAACCAAAGTTCAATATTTAAAAGACTAATTTTAATTTAAAATATTTAGAATATCTTAATTGGGTGGATTATTTTGTTTACTTATTTATTTATATGTGATTTATATTTACATGTGATTTAGTGTGATAATCTAAAAAGGATAGATGTTTTTGTTAGGGAAGTTTTATTTATAAGTGTGTTTTCAAAATAGATTGATTATTGTTGATTCATAAATTATTAATTAGGGGTGGTTTGGCACTAGTTGGTACTAATTAGTAGTAGTTTAGAGATTTTATATTTGATTAAATAATAATAATAATTAACACAAAGAAATAAACATTGTTAAAATAAAAATTATTTTTTATGGGTTGTATAGTAAAACTAGATATCAGTGTAGATTTATTTTAATCCCAAATCTATCAAACGCTGAGAGAAATCAAATATCTTCAGTTACAACTCTCTTTTAAAGTGAAAAGAGCTTTGATCCCTCTTGATGCTTGATAGATTTGGGGTTAAGATGGATCTATGCTAGTTTTTATATACACACATACCATATCTAGGTTGGATCCATCTCTCCCTTTCTCTCTCTCTTCCATCCCTCTACTCTCTCCTTCACTCTTTCTTGTCACCCTCACTCTCTTTTCACCTTTCTATCTTTATGTATTTCTTCTTCTCTCCCTCTCCCCCCCTTCCAACTCCATCTCTCTCCGTCCATCTCTCATTCTCTCTCTCAAGTCCTCTCTCTTTTTATTCGTTTCTCTTCCTTTATCTCCCACCCCCCTCTCCCCTCCCCATCAATATCTCTCTCTCTCTCTCTCTCTCTTCCCTCTAACTTTGTCACTATGTCCCTCCTTATCTCCTTCTCTCTCTCCTCTTCTCTCCCCCCTCCACCTCTATGTCACCATGTCTCTCTCTTCCCTTCTCTCACTCTCTCTCTTTTCTCCTCTCTTTTCCCTCTTCTCCTCTCTCTCTCCATCTCTCCTTTGTAACTCCCTCTCTCAATCCACCTCTATCTCTCTATGCCCTTTTTATTCCCACTCTCACTCTCTCTCATGCTCTAACTCCAACTCTCTCTCCCTTCCTCTCTCCTTCCTCTCTCAAGTCCTTTCTCTCCCACCTCCCTCTATCTCTCCTGCAATCTCTCTCTCTCTACCCTTCAACTCTGTCACTATCTCCCTCCCATTCTCCTTCTCTCTCCCCCCCTCTCTCCCCCCTTTGTCTCTATGTCTGCCTTTCTCTCTTCACTTGCATATTTTCTTTGTTATTTGCTTAGAGTAGATATTTGAGCATGTTGTCTAAGCATGTCACAATTTCGCCTAGAAAACAATAGAAATTTCGATATGATTTTGAGAAAATTCGAAGGAAACTTTTGAAAATCAAGGCTACAACTATCAAGCTTTAGGATTTTGGGTGCCTA
Organism: Pinus taeda; assembly: GCA_000404065.3. Lineage (NCBI taxonomy): Eukaryota > Viridiplantae > Streptophyta > Pinopsida > Pinales > Pinaceae > Pinus > Pinus taeda. The sequence continues at coordinate 119,946 of APFE031601776.1, read as the reverse complement.
GGGATTCTCGATGGTGCTAAATCCAGTTTGCCAGATTCCAACGAGAAATTTGCCCCAAGTGAAATGGTGGCCTTGTTAGACAACGCTGATAGTTGATCATTTTTTGGGTGAGTAGATTGGTGAGGGTTTTGAGTTGTTCATTTTGCATCATAATGCCCACGAAATCTAGATTTGAGTGGGTTTTATATTGAATCTGCTTCATAATGCCCACAGAATCAATTTCCAAAGATATTTTCTAGTTTAGAGATTATGGAAGATGTATTCTTAAAACTGTCTTTTATGAGGATGTTAAGCATCCTTGGAAGTTTAAGTTTGCATCCTTGAATAGAGTTTGAGAAATGGGATGAGGTTTTTCCCTAGTATCTCACGATACAATTGCCAAACACCTTGAAATAGATGTGATATCTAGTAAAGAATGGTGAAACCTTGAAACACCATGAAATAGATGCAACGTCCAGTAAAGAAAGATAGTACCTCAAACACTTGGAAATGGATGTAAATTTTCAAAAATAGTGAAACTTCAAACACCTTGAAATGGATGCAAATTAAAAAATGATGAAACCTCAAAACATAATTGAAATGGATGTAACTTCTAAAGAATTATTAAAGGGATGCAAATATCAAGAACAATGAAACTTCACAATGGCTTGAAATGGAGATAGACTGTAAAGAATACTTTGAAGATAGCACAATCACTCTGATATCAAATCTTAAAATACATTGACCAAACACTATGGCATAATCGTTTTAAATATCTTTAATTTTCAGGATATATAGCATTGATCGGCTGCAAAGGTGGCTCTTTGGTTGACAGGAGGGGATTATCAAAGAATATGGGATTTGAAGGTGGAGGATGTAGTGTTAAAATCATCTTGTATGATGATGCTAAAAATTATTGGAAGTTTAAAATTACATCCATAATAAGAGTTAGGTTGAGCCATGGGATGAATCCTCAAGAATGGTCAAACATCACTACACTTTGAAATGTATGAAAATGAATACTTTCAAAAAAATAAGGGTTTGAGCTATGGGATAAGGTTGTTGCATCATAATATATCTAATCTAATGATAAATCCTTGAAACACTTTGAAATGTTGGGTCATCTTCATATGGATTGTTATTTTAGAAATAGAATGAGCATGAGTAAAGTCAAATAGTTGATTTCATTTTTAGAATATTCAAAATCTACAGTGAAATTCATAACATGAAATTGATGCATCACATCTAATGATAAAAGCTGAAAACAGCTTAAAATATTTCATAAATCCTCAAATGACTTTAAATATTACTTTATTAATAAATTTTTCTATTTTGGGGAGAATGCCTTTCTTACTTAGATGGGCTTCGGAGGCATTCTTGCAACGAAACGCCGAACACTGGCTGAGGTGCAACTCTGTTTTAGGGAGAATTTTGACATTTAACTTAATCAAAGGCTGAATGACATAGGAATATCTGGGACGCCGTGGCCATGACCCAAGAATGCTTATACTCCATGGCGACTAATAAATCCGAGGCGGCAATCTACAAAATCGACCTCAAAAAAGCATTTGATTGCGTGGATTGGGGTTTCCTCCGTATTTTGCTGGCAAAAATTGGCCTCAGAACTAAAGGAATTGAATGGGTTATGGCTTGTGTGGAAAACGTTCAATTCTCAGTTATCATAAATGGAATTCCATCTTCCTTCTTCCAAGCTGAGAGGGGGCTTCACCAGGGATGCCCTCTCTCCCCATTGCTATTCATTTTAATCATGAATACACTTAGCTTGCGGATTAATAGGGCGGTTCAGGAAAAGGAATGCCGACCGATCAAAATCTGCAAAGACATCTATCTCTCCCATAATCTGTTTGTAGACGACATCCTCATTTTTGCAATGCTGTGCAAAAAATCATGGTCCTGTATCCACAACATTTTAAAAAAATTCCAATCAGCTTCAGGTATCCTCATCAATAGGGACAAGTCAAAACTGTTCCACAACAACACTAATGAAGACCTCATTTCATGGACTGCGTCCCTGCTTGACTGCGCCCAGGAGCCAATTGACAATGGTTTTAAATACCTTGGATTTAATTTGAAGGCAAAGGGCTACCGAAATCAGGATTGGTCATGGCTCACTGACCGTTTCTACCACAGGATCTCGGGATGGGAATGGAGATTCCTCTCCCTTGCAGGCAGACTCATTTTGGTGCAGTCAGCGCTGTCCCAGCTTGCGGTATATTGGGCCCATCTGTTCCTTCTTCCTACCTCCATCACAAAAAAAATGAGCTCTCTTGCAGCAAATTTTTTATGGGGCGGCCGCTCCTTTCAGACTAAAATTCATCTCGTCAAGATGGAGGACATTTCAAGACCCAGGAAAGATGGTGGCTGGGGTCTTTGAAATCTGGAAGTCTTTGGAAAGGCCCTCTTATACAAAACTCTTCACAGGGGCATCTTTGGGAGCGGCCCATGGAGTCTACTCATTAACAGGAAATACCTTAAGGGAAAAGGAATTGTTTTCTGGTATAGAAGGAAAGCCTTGGGAAAAAAGCGTGGATCAGCCATATGGCTGGGCTTCAGAAAACTCCAACAGTTCTTCTTGGAAAATCTGCGATGGAAAATCTCCACAGGGGCCAGCATTCTCATCGGAATTGACAACATTTTAAATGGCCCTTCCTCCTTTCCTCCCCCCCTGATCCTCTATCTTCAGAATAAAGGCATTTTCACTTGGGACAAGTTAATAAATTCCTGGTCAAATTCTTCACCTGTCTAGAAATCTGCTTCTGATCTCCTCCTCCCGCCCCCCCTTTCCCCAATCTGGACCTCTTTCGTTCAAGGCCTTTCGTCCCTGCCCATTCACCATGCTGCTCCTTTGGACGCGCTGGTATGGGCCCTCCCTTCCAAGCCCCTCCCCATCTCAGTCAAATCCATATATGCTGCTATCTCTCCCCCCCCCATCCCCCCTCCCATGATCTTCCCGACGACCCTCTGGAAAGTCTCCTGCCCCCTCAAAATGGTCCTTTTTCTATGGCTTGTCTTCTGCAACAAAAATCTCACCTGGGAAGTGCTTCAGCAGAGGGGATGGTCTGGTCCGGGGCGCTGTTCCTTATGCCTCATGGCCTCTGAAACCAATCATCATCTGTTCTTCAATTTCCCTTTCTCCTCGCTCATATGGTATGATCTCTCCATCTCCTTTGGTTTTCCTCATCTTACTTTTTCCTCTGTTCAGGAAGCAATCAGGTGGTGGAGCGGTCAGTCAGATTCGCGACGCTCCCTCTTCACACACACTTGCTGGCTTATCTGGAAGTGGAGGAACTCTTCCATCTTCCAGGATGCCAAAAGGCCGCTGTCCGCTCTCCTCAGCATTGTCAAAGCCTCACTGGAGCCATCAGTTCCTTGAAATCTCTGACTGCCTGCTCCTCGTTTTGGAAAAGACATCTGTTTTTCTTACTGTTTTCATCGTTTATTTCTCTTGTTTCGATCCAGCAGAATAGTGAAATCTTTTTCTGCCTGTTATCGGTCCGTCTGGTGCTAAGCAAGGATCGCTGTTTTTTTTAAATGTCACATGTTTTCTGTTACTATTCAGCTGTATGTGGTCGTTTTTCTGGACTCTCATGCTGGAAGCGCAAGCATGGTTTAAAGCTTATTTTTTTCTGCCTCATGCCATAATGAAGGAACATATGAATCTTTGCTGTCTCGGGTCCTATATCAGGCCTTCTTTTTCTGCCTGTGCAATGCTATATTAGCTTGTTTTTTCCATACCCCATGGATCTTTCTCAGTCTAGTTTCCGCTGTATGGTCGTCCAATTCCAGTCTCTGCCTGTAAGCAAGTTTCGCAGGCGCCATATTTTTGTTTCATTATCTCTGTATTGTATAACTGAAGTTGCTGCTGTCTCGGGGTTATTACAGGCCTCCAGCTCCCTATACTGGGCATGGCCTTCATTGATGAAGTCTTTTATGTATTATCGCTTCATTCTGAAGCTGAAACTTTATTTCCAGAATACACAATTTAAGATTTTCTTCTGAAAAAAAGGCTGAATGACATTAGTTTATTCATGGTTCACTGGCTAACCAATGTAGTAAGATTTGTCCACAAGTTTTCGCAGTCTAATTATTAACACGTATTTGTATTTTGATGAATGGTTGCGATGTAGTAAGATTTGTCCACAAGTTTTCGCAGTCTAATTATTAACACGTATTTGTATTTTGATGAATGGTTGCAAATTTGGGAATGGATTATGTGAAATAATTTTTGAGAATTGATTACATGAGAATATGCACTAATTACTCACTCAAGGTATTAAGAAGGGTGGGGAAGTTTAGTAATAAATTCAAGTTTGGTGTTATGACAAACTTTAATATGGTATCAAAGCTTTAGTCAAGTTAAATTCCCTCGAATTATATTTAAGAGAGTGTTGGACCAACAACACCATACCCATTTAAAATAATTACAAAGATTTGGAAACTAGTAACCTATCTCTGCTTTAAAATTCCAACTTCAATAACTTATTTCTTCTTCTTTGTCTAATTGTGTTTTAGCTTCTGTACTTTGTCTCTACTCCGTATGAAGCATTATTTTCTCCTTTGTTCTATTGGTTCCTGTTTCACTCGCAGACTATTCACGTCATTTGGGACTAATCAAATTTTCACGCCCACTTCACCCACAAAAGCACCTATTCATTATACTTATTCCCCCTATTGTACTGCTATCACATACTACACCAATTAATCACATTTCTTCCAGCCATACATCAATGTTTCGCCAATCATACTCATGTCGACAAAATTGTGACATACGACTGACATAATCGTGAAGTATGACTAGTGAAACCTGAAAGCTAACTGGACCTAATTACTCATATTTAAAACTAGCACACGTCGAAAACTTAATTTGTATCTACCAGACAAGCCATTGATTAATATATCATAATAAAAATATATTAAAAAAAAACACTATCATAATTAAAATATTATTATTTTTATAATTAATAAATATTATTATTTTTTTATTTTTATAAAGATTGTTTATAATCATTTTAAAATAGTTATTGTTATTACTATTAAAATTATTAATATTTTTAGTAAATAATTAAATAATATTAAATTATTAATAATATTATAATATAGCAAATAATTACTAAAACTATACTTAAATATAAAAAAAAACCTAAATAATAATTAGTTAATAGTTAATTATAAATTAATAATAAATAATGAATAATAAATAAATTATTTATTTATATTAAAAAGCAAACATAAATAATAATTATTTGATTTATTTTTTTATAATAATAATTGATTAATAAATTTAAAAATCTTTGGGATTAATATTATAAACGTAAGCGATTATTAATATCATAAATGCAAGACATCAATAAACACAAGGAATTTATAATATAAACTTTAGGAATATGAATCTTACTTTAATAAACACAAGGGATTGATAATATAAACACAAGGGATTGATAATATAAACACAAGGGAATAATATTAAACATAAATAATTAATATTATAAAACCAAGGTATATAAATCTCAAGATAAATATTATAAATCACAACCACATTTACTAATGTGGTTGATATACGCTGATAGCTGTATATGATGAACATGTACAACCGCATTAGTAAATGTGGTTGATATATGCCGATAGGCATATGATTAATATGCATTTATTAACATAACTATATAAACCCTAAGATAAATATTATAAACCCAAGGGATTAAAAGTAAAAGCACAAGGGATTATAAAACAAAGGAAATAATATTAAACCCAAGGGATAAACATTATAAACTGAAGGGAATATTATTAAACCCAAGGGATAAATATTATAAAACCAAGGTATATAAACCCTAAGATATGTATTATAAACCGTAAAATAAACATGGTTGACCACGACTAATTTTCATATTGTCATGATATTTGTCACAATGTGATGTTGGACTATGGTTCACCATGATTGATTTTCATATTGAGACCTTTGTCACGATGCCACGTTGGATAATAGTTGACCACGGTTGATCTCCATAAGAGAAAATCTTTGTGACAATGCGATGTTGGACCACCATTGACCATGGATGATCATAGTTGTTACAATGTGATGTTGGACCAAGAAATAATATTTGTCACAATATGACTATGGTTGGCCATGACTGACCATCCTTGAGACAAACTTTGTCATAATGTGACGTTGGAACATGGTTGACCATGGTTGATTTTCATACTGAGACAATCCTTGTCACAATGCGACATTGGACCATGGTTGACCATGGATGACCATGGTTGTGACAATGTGACATTAGACCAAGATACAATCTTTCTCAAAATGTGACCATTTTTATTGACCATGGTTAATGACCTTGGTTGGCCATAATTGACCATTGCTGACCATGGTTGAGACAACCTTTGTCACAATGCGACATTGGAATATGGTTGACCATAGTTGATTTTCATATTGAGACAATCCTTGTCACAATGCGACTTTGGTTGATTTTCATATTGAGAAAATCTATGTCACAATGCGACGTTAGACCATGGTTTACCATCATTAATTTTCATACTGAGACAATCTTTGTTACAATGTGACATTGGACTATGGTTAACCATGGTTGATTTTCATATTGAGACGATCTTTGGCACATTGTGACATTAAACCATCGCTAACCATGGATGAAGATGGTTGTAAATGTAAGAGATTTATATTAAATCCTAGGATTAATACTATATGCCTTATGAATAATATTATACCCTAGGAATATGAACCCTTAGATTGATAAACCCAATGGATTGATATTATAAACCCAAGGGAATAATAAAACCAAGGGATTAATTCCAAAACCAAAAGGTATTATAAACTGAAGGGAATAATGTTAAACCCCAGGGATTAATATTATAAACACAAGGTATATAAATCCTAAGATAAATATTATAAACTCTAAAATAAACATGGTTGAACGTGGTTGACCATGGTTCATTTTCATATTGAGACAATCTTTGTCACAAACCAATGTTGGACCATGATTGATCATTGTTGATCATGGTTGAGCATGATTAATTTTCATATTGAGACAATCCTGGTCACATTACGATGTTGGACTATGGTTGATTTATTGAGAAAATATTTGTGACAATGTGATTATGGACCATGGTTAATCATAGTAGACCATGATTATAAACCCAAGGGATTTATATTAAACCCAATGATTTATATTATAAAACCTATGAATAATTTTACGCGCTAGGAAAATGAACCCTTAGATTAATAAACCCAACATATTAGTATTATAAACCCTAGTTAATAATAAACTAAAGGGATTAATACTAAAAACCCAATGGATTATAAAACCAAGGCATATAATCCCGAAGATAAATATTATAAATTCTAAAATAAACATGGTTGACCATGATTGATCATGGTTGACCAAGATTGATATTATAAACCCAAGGGATTATAAATCCAAGGAAATAATATTAAACACAAGGGAATAATATAAACCCAAGGTATATAAACCTGAAGATAAATATTATAAACCCTTAAATAAACATGGTTGACCATGATTGATTTTCATATTGAGACAATCTTTGCCACAATGCGACATTGGACCATGCTCAATCATGGTTGATCCCTTAGATTAATAAACCCAAGTGATTGATATTATAAACATAAGAGAATAATAAACTTAAGGGATTAATACTAAAACCCTAAAGGATTATGAATAATATTAAACCCAAGGTATATAAACCCTAAGATAAATATTATAAATCCTTAAATAAACATGGTTGACCATGGTTGATTTTCATATTGAGATAATCCTTGTCACAATGTGACGTTTAATCATGGTTGACCATGATTGATTTTCATGTCGACACAATATTTGTCACAATGCGACAATGGTCCATGGTTGGCCTTGGTTGATTTACATATTGAGGCAATCTTTGTCACAATGCGACATTGGACCATGGTTGACCAAGATTTATTTTATAAAACATGGTTGACCATGGTTGATCATAGTTGGCCATGACTAGTATTATAAACCCAAAGGATTAATATTAAAACCCCAAGGGAATAATATTAAACCTAGCTATATGAATCCTTAGATTAATAAACCCAAGGGATTGACATTATAAACCCAAGGGTATAATATTAAACCCAAGGGTATAATATTAAACCCTAAGAATATAAACCCTTAGATTAATAAACCCAAGGGTTTGATCTTACAAACCCAAGGTATTAATACTAAAACCCTAAGGGATTAAAAACCCAAGGGATTATGAACAAAGGGATTAATATTATAAACCCAAGGTATATAAACCGTAAGATAAATATTATAAACTCTATAATAAACATGGTTGACCATGGTTTATTTTTATACTAAGACAATCCTTGCCATAATGCGAAGTTGGACCATGGATGACCATTGATGAGCCTCATCATTGGATAATTATATGGGCCTTAATTCACCTCATAGGTTAGTCAAACCAACTTTTCTCATAACTTATTACATGTTTTTTCTTATATTTTGTTTATGAGGTGAGTTAGAGTTAGATATTATGCTTAGTGGACTAATATGCATTAAATGCGGGATTAAAGGAGAAAATCAAGGAATTTTGGCAAATACTGAGGTCAAAACTTGAATGGGACAAGGGAAAGGGATTATAGGAGGTAAATCCTCCTCATTTACTACTCCTCCATTCGAATATTCCTCCATTCATCACATCGCCTCAGAGTGCAAACAACCAAATCATGAGGATTAGAAGGCAACTTAGCAAGTGTGAGACAAAGCACCAGTTTATCTCAAGTTTAGGAGCCGAACATTCCTAATTTTAAGGAATTCATTGGGGACTTTAGTTTTATAAGTAGAGAGGCCTAGGACCTCGGTAGGATTAAGATTTTTATTGTAAAACTCTAGGCTATCTTTGAGCTGCAGTACTTGTGAAAGTTCTATTGATGTAATTTTTTGTTTTGGTAATAAGAATGAGTTTTTTTTTGAGCCAGCACCGAGTTAGCTCAGAGGGATGAAGCTCTTGGGTTAGGGCCCAACCCTAGCAGCCAAGGATCCTCTTTATTTTACATGTATGTTTAGTGTAGAATCATAGCTTCATTGTTAATTTGCTCTTTAGATGTGTTTCCCTTACAAGTAGTGTAGATTAGATTGGTTGTTTATTAGTTTGCTTCCATTTCTGCCTTACTTCAAGCAGCAGGTTAGCAAGGAGAGAAAGGATCACCACAAGGTTGTCAATAGGTGTCTCAGCCTCACTTCCTCCCTTTGGGATAATGACTTGAGGAAGGACCCTTAAGCAGCCCCAAAAACACAGTTTTCTAGTTCTTTTATGAGCTTTGGAGTTTGTTGTCTTTAATTTAGTATTTGGTTAGTTTTACAAGGTAGATTTCCATTGTCATGTTTTTCATCTCCATTTATGTAGTAGATCTCTTCCATGCTTTCATTCCTTTCAGTAACTTTCTTCATGCATAGTATAGACAGTCGATTCATTAATTATGCTTTTCTAGTTTATGAAAATGTATCTTATTGCATAGCTTTTTGGAAGACACACATGTTTTATCCAGAGAAGGTGCTTTAGGAGGAGACTAAGAATTCATAGCCAGTAGCCACCTTCCACTCCATCCACCTTAGCCATCCCTTTTTTTCACCATCACCTTAACTAGTTTTTCATCATTTTTCATAGAAAATTTTCCAAGCACATTGAGCAAATTCAACCATCTACTATCTTGGATATTGACTCCTGAGTGATCCTAGACCTTCTCCCACTCCATTCCACCCATCACACACCTTTCCTAAGCCTCCCATCACCTCCAACACCTCACATTTTTCTCTCGACTGTATCCTATAGGTTTCCTGTAATTCCTACAAGATCATCCTCTAGGTTTCTAGTACATCCTGTAGGTTTTCCTGAAATGGCCTATTTTGAGGGCGAATTGATAGACAACCTCTAGGAAGTCACCAAAAGCATCCCAGGGGTCCTCCACACCACCCTACCATCTCATAGCCCTTCTAGCCATCCTCAAACATCCTTAATTCACTTGCCACATCCACAAAAGTAATTAGTTGCATACTTGATTTTGCATAATAAGGCAAAAAAGAAAATACAGATTTAGTTCAATCTCTTTACTTGCATATTAGTGTTGTCTGATGCTTCTTACTCCTACAACTTAGATAGTAGCATTGGTTTCATTTTGATTTAGTATTTCTACCTACCATAGCTTCTTAAATGGTTAGTTAGGGAATGATGTGATTTAGCATTACATGTCGACCTTCTCCATTATTGCAATAGAGTAACTCTCTTAGAGTAGATTTACCTTTCTTCCATCAAAGAATCAAGCTTCTTCTGACTCCATATAAGTCTAGCTTGGAACCCCAGTGGTCTCATTCTAGCTGAACAATGACAACATGCAGAACCATCACTTTTACTTGTGCATACAACATTGTCACCTCCAAGTTTGTACGAACCCCGAGTTGATAAGTAAAGCTAGTAGCCTAGGAGTTTTAGCATCCTTGCTGCAATATTGGTGCTCATCACTTATCGACGCCGTTGCTGGGAGGTGTCTGAGTAGAATGTGATTACTGTTTTCTTTTCTTCTATTTCTTGTCTTCAATATTATAGTATTAGTTTATTTATGCAAAAGTAATCTAGTTGTTTCCTTTCTTCCATTTTGCATTTTATACTTTCCTTTCCATTTCGCAAGTAAGATTTCAATTCAGCAAGTAGCTTTTCAATTCTGTTAGTAAGTTTCATTCAATCAGCAATTTAAATTCTTCAAGTACTTTCCAAGTCAAAAAAAAAAAATACAAAACCAAACCAAAAATATTTCCTTTCATGCCTCGTAGGAATAGGGACAACTTAGGGAAATTTTTGCCAAATATCCCCACTGCATCAAACAACCAACCTTCCCTCTTCTTCAGTGGTTGTGAACTAGAGGAACCCTTAGGTGAGTAACCTGACATATCTGAAGAACCTACAGGGGAAGAAGAAGAAGAAGAACCCATTCCTACTAAACCAATGGCTGAAAACGCAAATGACAGAGGGAATAGAGAGAGAGTTGAGGGTACCTTCCCCATTAAGGAAACCAATGGGGACACTAAGATGAAAAATATAAGCCCCTCTACCTTACCTCATTTCCATGGCCTGACCACAGAGGACCCCAACACATTCCTATTTGAGTTTTTTGTTATATGCCGAACCTATGACTATACAGATGATGAGAAAAAGTTAAAAATATTTCCATCTACTCTCAAGGATGCAGTATTGCATTGGTTCATGGGTTTACCTGGAGATAACATCACAACTTGGGCTCAGATGCAACACGCCTTTAACAATGAATATTGTGACTACTCTCGGTCAAAGGATACTAAAGAAGAAATTTTTAGGATGACCATAGCCAATTATGAATCCCTAGAGGATTACGAAGAAAGATTCCAGCTTAGTTACAAAAGGGCCAAGTGCACACTTGACCCTGAGTCACTAAAGCTGGTCTTGCTTAGGGAAGTAAGGGAAGAACTTCTGGATACCCTACATAGGTTAGCAGGAGGGGATATCTACCAATTACCCTATGAAGATATCCAGAATGTCTTCAAAAACCATTCTAGGGCAGCTGGGAAAAAGGGTAGGGGTAGTTAACCTATGGTCAATACATCGTCTTCCAACTCATCCATCAAGGGTGAAATTGGAAACATGCTGGAAGATTTCAAAAGTGAGATGATGCAAACCCTTGCCTTGCAAATGGACACCCTACACATTAAGAGGAAGCAGGAGGAAGCAGAGAAAGCCTTGGCCATTTTTTGTCCTAGATGCATCAGGAGGCATCCTAGGAATGAATGTCCATTAAAATCTATTGAAATTTGCTCCTTCTGTGAAGAAAACCACTCCACAAACAAGTGGCCTTATTTTCCAGGACTCAAAGTTTTATATCAAGGAGCTGAAGGGATTACTTAGCAGCTCTACTACATTAACCAAAGGAGATCTCATGTGCCTAGACCATACCAACAGGGCATGCAAGGGTCGTCCCATGCATATTACAACCCCAACCAAACCACAACTATACCTTCTTAGGGACCTTGCTCATCCTTCTTAATCTACACCCCCTCCTTGGTCCTTTACATCTAAGTATCATTCCTAGCCATCCAACCAGTCATTTCAACCTTATGCTCTACCACAACCTCAGTGGAATGCACCGCCCCAGGGTTGGAGGCCCCAATACAACAATGCTCCAGCTCTATTGCCTCCACCACCTACCCAACCAGAGCTCCTACACTTTGGTCCACCCAAGTAACCCTAGATGCCTGCCCATCCAGATCCGAACCCGAACCCGAACTCGAACAATAGGTAGACTCAACAAGTATACAGTGGAGATACATCATATCCAACTTATGCTGTGGACATCTAGGAGATTAACCTCAGATCTGGGAGAGTTCTCCTGGATAACCAACCTCCACCTCCACTTAGGGAGGCCGAGGAAGAGAGAGAGGAAAGAAATATTAAATTAAATCCATCCTTTCTTGAGAGATTAGCCCAACCACTCCAACCAACCCCATAAGAGACTGAACTTCTGGGAGAATTGAAAAATATTTGTGTAAAGATTCCACTCCTCCAGGCAATAAAAGGTGTTTCTGTTTACAATTAGTTGATTAAGGAGAAGTGCTTCAAGCATCCAAGGAGGTGAAGAAGGGATGCCCCTACCATTAATGTTATTGGGTAGTTGTCTGACTTAACACTGGGGCAGGTAATCTATCCAAAGTATTTGGACCTTGGAAGCCCTGTAGTAGATGTGCACATCAATGGCACCATTGTCACACACAATTTGATTGATCTTAGGGCTGCCATTAATGTGATGACCAAGGACACAATGGTCAAGCTCAACCTCCAAGGTTCATTGAGGAAGACCACAACATTTTTTCAACTTGCAGATCGTTCCACAATAACCCCTGAGGGGATTGTGGAGGATGTGATGGTCTCCATTGACTCTTGAGAGTACCCTGCAGATTTCCTAGGTCTCTAACCTAAGGCTAAGCTTACTAGTTACCTTCTCATCCTTGGGAGGCCATGGTTGGCCACTGCTGATGCTTACATTAGCTACAGAGCTAGGAATATGGCCATCAAGAATGGGCATATGTCCAAGCAGTTAGTCCTATACCCTCCTGCTCAATGTTCTCTAGAGCATGAATTACCTTTATGGTTGGAGGAGGAGGAAGAAGATGAAGTTTATTCCACCCAACTTTATACTTTAGAAGCAACCATGGGAGGGATAGCAGGATGAGGATGACTTGATTGAACACCTATTCCAGAGTCCAACTCCAAGTTCATTGCCCTTAGAAGAAGCAGTAAAGGAAACCTAGAAAAATCATCCAATTGACTTATGCTTGGCCGATTCCAACCCACTCCGTGTCAAAAGCATAGAATTCAGCCCAAAGAGAACCTTGAAAACCAATCCATCTCTTTCTTCTCTCGAAGAAGAGAAGTTATGTAACATCCTAAAGGAAAATCTAGAAGCCTTCGCTTAGAGTTAAAAAGAAATGAAAGGACTACGCCCCTCAGTGTGTACTCACCATATATACATCAAAGAAGGTTGCAAGCTAGTTTGGAAAACCCAAAGGAGGATGAATCCAGCTCTTAAAGATATAGTAAAAGAATAATTGTAAAAACTGTTAGATGCAGGATTCATTTATCCTATCTATGACAATGAGTGGGTCTCTCCTTTGGTGTTAGTTCCAAAGAAAAATGGTAAGTGGAGAATTTGTGTGGATTACAGGGAGTTGAACAAAGCCACAAAAAGGACCATTTCCCTCTACCCTTCATTGACCAAGTGCTAGATGGCCTAGCCAGGAAAAGGTTTTTCTCCTTCCTAGATGGATTCAGTGGGTACAACCAAATCCATATCTACCTGGAAGACCAGGATAAAACTACATTCACTTGCACTTGGGGTACTTTTTCCTATAGGGTCCTTCCTTTTGGCCTATGTAATGCTCTTGCCACTTTCGAGAGAGTAGTCCTGAGTATTTTTGTTGAATTAGTCCATGATGCATTGGAGATTTATATGGATTATTTTACACCTTATGGATGTGATTTTCAAGAAGCTTTGGCTAACCTAGGCAAAGTATTGCACAAATTCATTGAAATGAACTTGTCTCTCAATCTCGAAAAATGTGAATTCTTGATGGTTGCAGGGACTGTGCTAGGTCATTCAATATCTCATCAAGGACTACAGGTGGACCCAAACAAAATATCTATCATCCAAAGGGTCCCACCTCCTCAAAAGTAGAGAGATGTCAAGAGTTTCCTAGGGTTAGATGGATACTACCGAAGGTTTGTAAAGGACTTAAGCAAGTTGGCCTCTCCTTTAATTGGTTTGTTGGCCAAGGACTTCGAGTTTATATGGTGAAAAAGCTATCAAGAGGCCCTAGACATCCTAAAGGACAAGTTAACCACTGCACCGATTCTTCGAGGCCCAATTGGGCCCTCCCCTTTCATATAGATGTTGATGCCTCACACAAAGCCATAGGAGGAGCCCTAGGTCAGATAGATGAAAAGCAACCTTATGCTATGTATTTTATTAGTAAGAATTTGTGAAAGGCTGAACTAAATTACACATTGACAGAAAAGGAACTCCTGGCTATTGTGCATTCATTGAACAAATTCAGGAACTATATTACAGGATATCAAACATTTGTGCAGACTGACCATGTTGCAATCAAATATTTAATGAACAAACTAGATGTGAATGTTGAAATTATAAGATGGTTACTTTTATTACACCAATTTGATATAACCATTTTTGATAAGCCTGGTAAGGAAAATGTTGTTGCAAACTTTCTGTGTAGAGTAAATTCGCCTGTAGGTGAAGAAGGAATGGTTGATGACTAGTTACTGGAAGAGCACTTATTTTCTATTTTAGTTCTCTCTCCATGGTTTGATGATATAGCAAACTATTTGGTATCAGCACAGTTCCCACTAAAATTTTCCTCCAAAGAAAAGAGCAAGATAGTCAGGAAAAGTTCCCCCTTCACTTGGATTGGTGGAAATCTCTTCAAACTTGGCCCAGATCAGATCTTAAGAAGGTGTGTCAGGGAGGAGGAAGTATTTGACATCCTTCTCACCTGTCATGATGGGCCTTGTGGAGGTCACTTTGTAGCAAAGAAGACAACATTCAAAGTGTTACAACTAGGCTATTATTGGCCCACTGTTCATCAAGATGTGAAAAAATACACTAGTTAGTGTGATTGGTGCCAAAGGATGGGAAGGCCTACTCCAAGAGATGAAATGCCTCTATAGCCTCAAGTGAATTTCGAGCCTTTTGACAAGTAGGGCATGGACTTCATTGGGCCTATTGACCCTCCTTCCAAGAAAAAACAATATATTATTGTGTGCACTGACTATTTGAATAAGTGGGCTGAAACCAAGGAAATTAAGGCAGAAATAAAGGAGAATGTGGCGGAGCTCCTAAGGGAGAATGTATTCTACAAATTTGGGTACCCTTGATTCGATATATAAAGGATTCAAGGGCAAGTTAAGGACAAGATGTCTAGGACCTTATGTTGTGGAAAGATGCCATGATAATAGTTCAGTGCAAATCAGAAACATAGATGAAGAGGCCATTCCTTTGCTTGTTGATGGACACTGACTGAAAATTTACAAGAGACCTTTATTAGAACAAGAGTTCATTGATGATATCAATAAAATAATGATGATAGTGGAGCAAGTTCTAGCTCCTCCCTCATCAAATCACTAAGAAAAAGAAAAAAGAATAAGGAATTAGGTGAAAACCTCCATGAGGTGCCTGAGTCCCATCATTGGGTTGAAATCCTCTTGACATGGCCCAGTGGTGTCAAAACAAAAAAAGGGAGAAAAAAGAGAATAAGAAAGATCCCTACGTGAAAACCTCTCTTGAGGCGCCCAGGGCAAATAGCTAGGTTGAAAACCTCTCAGAGGAAGCCTAGTTGTTTTTCAACAAAAAAAAAAGAAAAAGAAAATTTAGATCATGAAATTCCCATTTGCAGGACAATAAGAAGGATGGTCAAGGAGCAAAGGAGGATCAAAAAGAGACCCTTGTCACTCACATATTTATTTTTACACTCATTACCATTCATTCCTCCACCATTTCTGTCATTTTCTCCACTCGATTGCTTCAGTTTACAAAGGGTCTATGTTTTCTATAGGATCCCTTGAAAACCTACAGGATGATCCTATAGGAATTACAGTGACTCAGAAATCCTACAGGAAGCAGTCCTAAGGAAAATGAATGACTTGCTAGGCAAATAAATTTCACCCCTTCATCATTCAATCACCATACCTTGTCCACCATCATCTCCCTGCACTCACCATTAAAAAGAAAAAAAATCAGTTTCAAGAGTTTTTTTTTTCCCAGTCTTCGAAAAAAGGGAAACAGGGAGGAATAAGGAGCATTACCTAAATATTCATTGCTCTCCACACTCCCATTCTTTATCTCCATCCATGTCACCATCCTCACAACCCCAACAAAAAGAATGATCAAGAGTTCTGAGGGAGAAGCAACTACACGACATCCTATAGGAAATTTTGTAGCAGCCTATCCTACAGAATGCCAATCATACCAGCAACAAGCCTCCAGCATGATGATCCGGGAGCTCCAAAATAGCAGCATCACCATCTTCAGCCACAGGTACCTACATAAACAAAGAAGTCATTAGCAAACAACAAGAGGAGGAAGAAGAATAGCATGCATCAAATACACACAACAACACCTCTGGTCTTCAACAACTGCAACATAGCATTGGAACCACAGGTAAGTATCCTTCTCGCTCTCTCATATACATCATGTAGTCAAAAATTTTTAAGGGTTACGAGGTAGTTGGTTTATAAGAGAAAATGTGGCCAGTTAACTTGGCCACCTTCGTTTAATCAAAACATACACAACAGGGTGTCCTCTCACACGTGGTTGTAGTCAACTCAAAGACAGAGAATGAGTAGGACAAAAGCAGTTAAAACTATGGATGCATAAGGTGGGAGCTGATTACGAGGAGTGGGGAATGATGAGGTGGTAGTGGGGACCAGCGGTCTAAAAATGAAAATGTACCTTTACTGCTAGGACACCACCTCACCCTGAATCATCATAAGAGGAAATAAAAATCATTCCCACGCATTCATGCATTTAACTTCCTAAAAACTCACTCTCTCAGGTCGCTCTCATACCCAGACAACCCACTGGAAGCAAAACTCTATCCTTTTACTGCACAGGAATTCCTATAGGATTGCATAAGAATTCCTATAGGATCATGCACAGGAATTCCTACAGGATACATAGAGACTGTCTATAGGATTGGCTAAGAAGATTTTCAAAGAGGATAACATGGGATTTGGCCACTCCAAACAATATAAAGAGGTAGGATTTGTAATTACATCCCTCTTTACAAGTAATTGAACTAGAAATCCTCTAATTTTGAGTGAATTTAGAAACTGTGTAAGGGAATTACATACACAATCATTTCTGTTTTGGTTCTGCATTTGAAATTGTCTCAACCCTCTCATCTCCTCAAACTTCACCAACCAAGACGACAGGAGGGTTCAATAGGGGGGAGCCCATCAACACTGCAAGAATCCAACAACACCCCCAAGTGCTTGAAATATTCACAAGACATAATTAGATGGGGCTTTTTGAAAAATTCAGAGGGTATGATGATGAGGTGGCTCGATAATTTTCTCTCTCCCTCATTCCACTCACCAGAATCCATGCCACTACTGTGATAAGGGGCCTCTCTATATAACTCACGCCTGAGTTCATTAATAGAGTCACCACACTACCACTAGGAATACCATGGACGAAAGAAGACAAAGCAGATAGCTAGGTTGCTAAAAGGAAATTCTTTTTGGAAGGTGAGGAACCCACTGAGGACAAAAATGGGGTAAGGAGGGAAAGTCTGCCATATCCATGGAATGAGGTAAGCTACCAACTAATAAAATACATTTCATGTGAGGGCAGGTATAGTGTGCTCTATGGCTATCATTTTAGGATCCTTGAAGAATTGAGATTTGGAGCAAAAACACTCCCTCACTAACTGCTCAAGATACCACACTTCCTGCTACAATCACTAATAGACTCAAGCATCAAAGTGAAGGAGGGAAATTCCCAAAAGTTAGCTCACCATGGGTTAATTAGGATCCTTATAGAAGATCCCCTCCAAAACCTCAGAATTCCTATAACATGGTCAGTTTTCAGAGACATGCCAGTGGAGGATGACATCAAAGCTCTCACATATGATGTTAGTCCTACTATCAGTGAAGAGGAAGAGATAACGATTGAAGCAGAGGAAGAAGAAGTAAAGTAGGAAGAGGAAGAAACAAAAAGAGATGAAATAGAAGAAAATGAGGAATATGAAGAAGAAGAGGAGAAAGAAAAGGGGGATGATGAAGAAACAAAGGAGGATGTTAAGGAGGAAACTGATAAATATGATGAAGATCTACAAGAAGAAGAAGACATGAAGGACACAAAGGAAGAAGGCAATGGAAAAGAGGGGATAGAAAACAAGGAGGAGTCACCTAGGGTGTCTCCAGAAGCCACTGAGAGAGAGGCAGTTAACACCCCCATCAAGAAAAAAGGAAAAAGACAGAGGCAGACCCCATTATATTTTAGGACAAGAAAAAGCACAAGAATAAGACAGGGGAAACCCCAAACATCAACCAAAATTCCTATTGTGATTGAAGACTCCCCTACAAAAAAAGAGAAAATGTTTCCGCCTAAGTCTCCTATCACCTATGTAAGAAGGCCTAGTACTAGATCAACCTCTTCCAAGGGAAAGGCAATCCTACATGAAACACAACAAAATCTACAGGAAGAAAAATAGTCTGATAGGATACTCTACTGAACCTACAGGAGGCATAAAATTTGGAAAGGGAGGTAGGGGAGAAGCAAGAAACTAAAGAAGAGGACCTAGAGACAAAAGAACCTAGCCCCCAACCTAACCTGGACTCCTATTACAAGTTTATTGAAGGAGGCATGGTCATACCTCAAAAATTTGCTATCCCACTATTCTTCGAGCTTGAGAAGGAGAGGGCTAGAACTCACCAATGGATGTAGATCGCCAAATCAAAGTGGGTGGAATACATTGGGCACATGGAGGAGAAACTTAGGGAGATGGGCAAAGAGCTAAGTGGATGGAGAGATAGAGAGGCCATTATGAGAAATCAATTAGAGATAGAAAATGCATGGTTGAGGGGACAACTGTAGGAAAGAGAGAATTAATTGGCATGTATGCCTAGTCTCTCTTTGGAAGCAATCCAGTGTAGGATGCCAACTAAATCCTATGCTCTATACCTCAAAGAACAGTGGCTACAGTTCCAGATTAAAACCCTAGCACAAAGAGGCACCATGCCATTTCAGGACTACAGGCAGTTCATTGATCATTGTGATCAAAGTACACTAGAAGATATGGCCAAAATGGCTGAGTTTTATTTGCACAACATGGCCCTAACAAACATGAATTTATGGTACCCTAATGCCAAGCTAGGAGATTTACAATTAATGGCTTTGGAATCATGGATGAACCATGAGGAGTCAAGGGCTACCGAGATGAAAATGATATTGGCAAGAGAGAAAACTAAACCTCTTGTGATCAGAGCCGAATAATCAAATCCCTTGGCCCTCATCAGTACCCATAATTTGATTGCAAATGATCCTTAGATGGCACCTAGATATCTTGCTGCCCAAGAGCAAGCAATTTCACATTTTGAGGACATGTTTAGGTTTCTAGGAGATGATAGTATACATGCTTGCTTGAGGAGATGGAACACACTCCCATACAACTTAAAGATAAGAGAGTGTCACTCTCCTCAAAGGTTGAGAGAGGCACTAAATAGGACACCTATGTATAAGCAATCTATGCAAAGGTTGAAAGTCAATTGGATTGGCCTAAAACTCAATCCACCACTACTCTTAGGGATGCTAGAAGGGAGAAAGGAAGAAGAAGAAAAGAGGCAGTGGGAGGAGGTAGAAAAGAAAGCAGGATTCTATGAACAAGAAGAGGAGACCACAATAGAGGCATGGGATGTCAGAGAGGCCACTAGAGCCATGAAGGATATGGATATTGATTAAGTTGCTCAGAGGATTAGCAACACTTTCAGTAGGGGGTGATGATAAGCCTCATCACTAGGTAATTATATGGGCCTTACTTCACCTCCTAGCTTAGTCAAACCAACTTTTCTCATAACTTATTGCATGTTTTTGATTATCTTTTGTTTATGAGGTGAGTTAGAGTTGGATATTATGCTTAGTGGACTAATATGCATTGAATGCAGGATTAAAGGAGAAAATCAATGAATTTTGGAAAAGACTAAGGTGAAAAATCGAATGGGACAAGGGAGAGGGATTGTAGGAGGTAAATCCTCCTCATTTACTACTCCTCCATTTGAATATTCCTCCATTCATCACATCATCTCGAAGTGCAAATAGCCAAATCATGAGAATTAGAAGGCAACAGATCAAGTGAGAGACAAAGCACTAGTTTATCTCAAGTTTGGGAGCCGAGGATCCCTAATTTTAAGGAATTCATCGGGGAATTTAGTTGTATAAGTAGAGAGGCATAGGACCTCAATAGGATTCAGATTTTTATTGTAAAACTCTAAGCTATTTTTGAGCTACAATACTTGTGAAAGTTCTATTGATGTAATTTGTTGTTTTGGTAATAAGAATGAGTTTTGTTTTGAGCTAGAACCGAGTTAATTAAGAGGGATGAAGCTCTTGGGTTAGGGCCCAACCCTAGCAGCCAAGGCTCCTCTTTATTGTACATGTATGTTTAGTGTAGAATCATAGCTTCATTGTTAATTTTCTCTTTTGATGCATTTCCATTACAAGTAGTGTAGATTAGATTGGTTGTTTATTAGTTTGATTCCATTTGTGCCTTATTTCAAGCAACAGGTTAGCAAGGAGAGAAAGGATCACCACAAGGTTTTCAGTAGGTGTCTTGGCGCCACTTCCTCCATCTGGGATCATGACTTGAGGAAGGGACCCTTAAGTAGCCCCAAAAACACATATTTCTAGTTCTTTTATGAGCTTTGGAGTTTGCTGTCTTTAATTTAGCATTTGGTTAGTTTTTCAAGGTAAATTTCCATTGTCATCCTTTTCATCTCCATTTTGTAGTATATCTCATCCATGCTTTCATTCCTTTCAACAACTTTCTTCATGCATAGTATAGGCAGTTGATTCATTAATTATGCTTTTCTAGTTTATGAAAATGTTTCTTGTTGCAAATTTTTTTGGAAGACACACATGTTTTATGAAGAGCATGTGCTTCAGGAGGAGACTAAGAATTCATAGCTAGCAGCCACCTTCCACTCCATCCAGCTTAGCCATCTCTTTTTTCACCATCACCTTCAATAGCTTTTCATAATTTTTCATAGAAATTCTTCCAAGCACATTGAGTGAATCGAGCCATCTACTATCTTGGATATTGGCTCCTGAGTGATCCCAGACCTTCTCCCACTCCATTCTACCCATCACACACCTTTCCTAAGCCTTCCATCACCTCCAACACCTCACATTTTTCTCTCGGCTATATCCCATAGGTTTCCCGTAATTCGGTTTCTAGTACATCTTGTAGGTTTTTCTGAAATGGCCTATTTTGAGGCCGAATTAGTGGAAAGCCTCTAGGAAGTCACCAAAAGCCTCCCAGGGGTCCTCCACACCATCCAACCATATCATAGCCCTTCTAGCCATCCTCAAACATCCTTAATACACCTACCACATCCACAAAAGGAATTAGTTGCATACTTGATTTTGCATAAAAATACAAAAAAGAAAAATAGATTTAGTTTAGTCTCTTTACTTGCACATTAGTGTTTTTTGATGCTTCTTACTCATACAACTTAGATAGTAGCATTTGTTTCATGTTGATTTAGCATTTATACTTATCATAGCTTCTTAAATGGTTAATTAGGGAATGGTGTGATTTAGCATTACATGTTGACCTTCTCCATTATTGCAGTAGAGTAACTCTTTTAGAGTAGATTTACCTTCCTTCCATCAAATAATCAAGCTTCTTCTGACTCCATAGAAGTCTGGCTTGGAACCCTAGTGGTCTCTCGCCAGTTGAACAGTGACAATAGGCAGGACCATTACTTTTACTTGTGCATACAACACTGTGACCTCCAACTTTGTACGAACCTCGGGTTGATAAGTAAAGCTAATAGCCCAGGAGTTGTAGCATCCTTGCTGCAATATTGGCGCTCATAAACCATGATGGATTTTTATATCAAAAAAATCTTTGTCACAATGAGATTTTGAACTGTAGTTGACCAAATTAAATTTCAAACCCTAATTAAATTAAATTAAATTTAAAACCTTAATTAAATTAGGAAATCGAGTAATATTAGTAATATTAATATTAAGACTAATATATATAATATTAATAATGTATCTTAAATATAAAATGTTAATATATAATTATGTATTAAGTAGTATTATATTGATAAATTAAATTTTTAATCAAAATAATTTTAAATTTTTTTAGAAAAAAATCGTAATTTCTATTGCAATTTCCATTAGCAATAAGAAAATTACATGTTGTATCAACTGCATATGAATATAAAAAATCTCAGAAATGGACCAAGCCATTCTATCCAGCACATTGTTCATATAGACCATCCATATATACAAAAAAGACATAAATATATACAAGTAATAACATAAACTGTTCAAATAGTTCAACACAAAAAACTTAAAAATTCTTATAGCCATCAAATGATAATGGCATATCATTCAGATCTACCCCAACTAGTTCAATGAAGGGCTGATGGAAGTACTGATAGGTCTCCGGGTCTCAAAATTCTTGAATTATCCACTGCCCCCTAGGTTTTTGCACGACCTCCTTCGAAAGAATGTTAGGGATCAAATTATTTTCCCTGTATATATGCGAGCAGTGCACAAAACAAAAGCGAGAATGCAGAAATAAACAAGATCCATGACTCATACTTTAATCATAGAGTGGGAAGAGACTCCTCTACTGCGCAATCTAAAATCACGAATCCGTTTTTGAATATATTTGAATACGAATGCCAACAAGAGTATTAGTTCATAATAAATACCAGGTCTGCTTAATCGCTCCAATATCTAACAATTCTTCTGAACAATATCCTCGTGCCGAAACATGAACTCTGGCCCAATGGTCCACTTTTGTGACTTTGTGACTTCTTCAACCTTAACAAGGCTCATACAAGTTCGAGAATAGAATCCAAAACAATCTACAAAGGAGACATAGATTTACAGAAATTGAGGAATCTTTATTAATGAACTTCAAAACTCAAGTATTACAAAGTTGCTTCTAAAGCAATACAAAGTTACTTCTCCAGCAGAAAGGCTCTCTAAATTTCTTAAAACCCAAATGACTCTCTTCCCTAGTCTTCATCTATTTATAGATCCCCTTAGTTTTGGGTTTGGTGATACCTCCATATTGGATATGAGAGAATCTTACTTTACATCAAAATCAAATCCTTACATCAGATATGAGAGAACCCTGCTTCCGGGTAACCTGGAGGAAATCCGCATTATGATTCAATCATAAAATATTTTATATTTATTCTTATCGATTTATTTAATCATATATGTCGGATTGATTACACTATAAGAGATTCCTTTTCAGGGAACCTTACGAAAAACCTATCTGCCACCAAAGTCGGACATAAAGACATTACAAAATGACAAAATGTTCTAGTTGTTCACGAGAATAATGATGTTCTTTGAACCTAGTCAAGTAGTCATTATTAAAATATTGTGAGTAAATTTCTTCCTCACATTCCCAAATTGGTACTTCAACATATTTTGGTACTTCATCCTGAAAAAGTAGTGGGCCAAAAGGATTTAAATCCGGATCTGTCATGGCATGAAATGACTCATAGTCATTTGAAGAGCCATTCATATTTCCCCCAAATCTTCTAAAGAAAAAATTTCATGTAATAAACCAATGAAAGGATCCATTAGCTCAGAGTGCTGTAAGCATGTGATAATTGGTGATATTGTTGATATCCAAAATCCTTTTGTATAAAATTCCTGATTGATGTGCCCGTGGTTCTGTAAATCCAGGAATTTGTAATAACCAGAGAGAGAATGGGTAAAAACATAGAGGACTGATACCATAAATGTTCCACCATTATTTAAACCATTCAAGTTTGGGGTATTGTTCTTCAATTTGTGTAACTTGCATCCCATGATATCTAAAAGAAAATTGCACATTATAGAAAAACGAGTTAGTTTTATTTTCAAAACACATACCTGTATACCGAGCTTTCTCTTGGCGTTCATGATCTTCAGAGTTTTGAAGGTTGGGTGGCAATAGGAAGTGATCAATGTATATTTCACAACACATTAGATTTTCATCTACATCTTTGTGTAATGTGAAATCAAGATTTCTCAAATCTTGAAGAAAACTTAAAGCTTCAAAAGCTTCATCATTTATTTGCATTTGATCATCCCATGAGAAATAATGATGTCCAGTTCCATGCCGATATTTGATTTCTTTCATTGGAAACCAATTTGCTTGATAATCGAGTAGAGGTTTCTGGATTCAAAGTGTGAGAACCATCAGCACATTCAATGTGAATCTCATTTTCTAATCTTCTTATGACGTTACATCTGAGATTATTTACATCATTTCTCTATAAAAATTCCTATCTGAGAAGATTTGCGAAGGAATTCTTAACTCTGGAAATGAACTCTACATCAAAATGATACCGGGCCAATGTCATTATCCATCTAACCATTGCTGCATCTTCAAAGTCACATTTATGGATAGTAAACTTAAGGGCTTGGTAATCTGTTTTGACTGTAAAATGTTTATAGATCACAAATCTTTGAATTTGGCAATGCCAAGGCAGACAACTCTAAGTTCTTTCTTTAGGATGGACCAATTTTTTTGTGTAGTTGACCAAATTCCAGAGGCATAATAGAAAATTTCATATTCCATTTTCTTTTTATTAGGATCATGTTGGAAGAAAATTGCACCCCATCTGATATCACTAGCATATGTAATGATGGTTTTAGGCCATTCTTCATTGATTGTGTTTAAAGGAGAAATATTCGTAATTTTTCCTTTAATTCTTTTGACTGCCTTTGTTAAATCTTCTGTCCACGGAATTGGATCTTTTTGCAATATTTTATTCAATAAGACTTTGTGTTGGGCACAATGTCTGACAAATTTGGAGATGTAATTCAAACTACCCAAGAATCTTTGTAGTTGAGTTTTATCAGTGATTCCGTCTGGAAATTTATCTATGAAATCAAGACTATGTTGCATAATGTAATATGATCCATATTTAATCACATATACCAAGAAATATATCATAGTATGAAATAACTTCATTTTTGAATTTGATAAAACTATACCTTTTTCTTGACTATCTTGCAGAATATATTAAGATGTTTTATATGAGAGGGAATATCTGCAGATTGATTTAGAACATCATCAATATATTTCTTCAAGAAATCATTCATACCTTCAAAAGTTTCATCCATAATCCTCTAGAAGGCGGATGGAGCATTTACTAGTCCAAAGGACACAATATTCCATTCAAAATATCCCTCTGGTACTAAAAAAGTTGTTTTCCACTTATCTTCTTCTTTTATCCCTACTTGCCAGAAACCAGACTTTAAATCAAACTTGGAAAATATTTTTGACTGTGATATCTAAGACAAAAGCACTGAGCGCTTTGGAAAGGGATAAGCATCATAATCAAGAATATTATTCAAAGGCTTGTAGTTTACTACCAATCTTGGTTTTCCTCTGATAATTTCTGAGTGTTTGTTGACATAAAATAAAAAGCAAGCAATAAGGGTATGAGATTTTCTGATCAAACCTTTTTGCAGTAAGGATTTTATTTCTTCTTTAAAATACCTAAGTTGTTTAGAATTCATCGGTATTTCTTTTGATATTTTGAGTTTTCCATGAAATTCCTTTTTCAAAGGCAATTCTACTTCATGTTTATGAATATGCCAAAAGGAATTTGGATCTTTAGAACAACAAAATTTTAGTTTCTGAGAGATCTCGCTTATTTCTTTTTCAAATTTGCCTTTTAGAATATTTTCATTAATCTTGAGCATTTATTTCTTCTTCTCCATCTTTGCCAAGGTATTCTGTAACCTGTCAATTCTGCTCAATCTATTAGGAGAATTGGAATGAATAAAAGGATAGAAATAATCTATACATTTGAAGAGAAGAAAATATCCCCATTTTTGTGATTTTTCATCATAAGTGCTTCCATGTCTTCTGAAATTGCTGAGGAAAGGAGTTCCCAAGTACATAGCATAATCAAGCCCTGTGACTAATGGAGCATGAACTTGAATTCCTTTATATTGAGAAACAAAGACATCTATTATAGCTTCTTCTGTTGTCTTGATTTCTCCACTTGTAGTAACAACTCCTGGACACTTTGTCTTTTGTCTTTGAGGATAGGGAATTACAGTGTCACTTACTATGTTCAATCTTGAACTTGTATCAATTAGAACCTTCCACCATTCTATGGAAGAACCAATTCTGATTTTCATTTTTACAAAATACATTACATATGCGTTCATTGCATTCATTCCTAATCCAGATCTAGGATCTTCAAATTCTTCATCTAGAATTTCAAAGTTTTCAAATTTGAAAATCCCTTTCATTGGATCATGATATGGATCAGATTGTCTTTCTGGTTCTTTCTGTTCTATCTATGAAGATTCTCCTTTTGTGGGTTGTGCATTTAAAGAATGTATATTGTGCCCCTAATGTTCTTTAATGCATCGCCTTCTATTCTCTATAACTTCTTTTCTGAGATCTTTGATAGCTTGACTAATTCCAGGAAGTGTTTGAGGAAGATCATCTTCAATTGTTTGTTGTCTGAATTGTCTTGTTAGACCATAAATTGAAAATAAGGCTGCAGAAGGAATATAGCTATGTTGATGATTTATCTGTGTCTTTTGTTGTTCTTGATATTGCTGTGACTTGAACTGTTGAAGATGGGTCATCAACAATCCTTTATACATTTCTTTGAGTTTTAGATCATCAACATTAACCATTTGTGTAAAATAATTTCTAGAAAGCTCATCATGATCTGAGCTTTCATTTGATAGTGGTCTGAACATCCTGACTGCATTACATTTGCAAATGTCAGGATCACTGCATTCACAGAGTTCTTGAAAACATTCATTACAATGTGGATCTTTACAATATTCAAATTCAGAATCTTCTTCTTCATAAACAACATTTATCTGGTCATTTAGATCATAATAATTTTCTAAATCTGTTAATTCTTCACAGCTAGAAGGGAGATCAATAATATTTACCTTTCCAGATTTATTCTTATTGCTAAATTGTTTCTTCTTACCAGATTGTTGTTTGTGTTTTTTCACTTTTGGACAGTTTGGAGCAATATGTCCTTTTTCATTGCAATGGAAGCAAAATATTTGCTTCTGTTTTGGCCTTTGATGAAACTGGCATGTTTTTTTGTATTCTCTGGGAGGCCTTATATGAATGATTTTTTTGTTTTCTGCGGGTCTAAAAGTTTTCTTAGAGTACACTTTCTTTTTAGAGCGGCGACGATCATATCCCTGTTAACTTTTAGAGCCATGTAAATGCCATTGTTTACATAGTTGTTTATAGCCATGTGGTTTAGTGGAGCTGGTGGTAGCTTGAGCAACTTTCATTTGAGAGTAGAGTTCAACAATGACAAGTTTAATAGCTTGTCTTATAACACCAAATTTATAAGCACCAATATTTCCAGGAAGCTTATTCAAAATGGCAGTAGTTACCCAATTTGGTAAAGAAGTAATGAAGATTTCTTTCCATTTGGGATTTAGAATCATGTTAGAAGAAAGAGTATGCAGATGATGGAGATATTCCATAAAATATTCATCAAAACGCTGCATATTAGTAAGCTTCATGGATGTAAGTGTGACTACAGCAAGTTCATTATTGATTTGAGGATAACAACAAAAATTGACAAGAATGCCATGCATCAGGCAACCAATCATGTTATTCACAGGTGTTGAAGTCTGTGGATCCATATATGTAGTATTATTTGGGTTCATTACCACAGATGTTTCCCAAGAAGGAATAAGGACAGGATCATAATGAATTTCTACTTTAAGCCAAGAATCAAGGAGTCCTTCGAATCCACTGATGATTTTCTTGGTTGCATTTATTAGAGAAATGTCATCTGCTAAATATGTGCGGTAGCATACCAACATGGAACTCAATGTAGACAGTATTTATGCTTCAGAACAATTGTCAATATTCCATGAATATGTGGAAGAAGCAGACCAATCTTTATGATATACTAATTTCATGACATCCCTTTTATCAGGAGCAGGTGACCAAGAAGAATTCCAAGAACTTCTATCAGTAACTTTATATACAGTTGTATCTTTGGGTTCTTCTTCATCAGAAAATGAAATTAGATCAGGAATGTCTTTTGCTATCTGAAAAGTTTCTTTATCAGGAGGAGAAAAATTGTTCACAAGAAACTCTAAATCTTCTAGAGTAGGAGGAGCAGAGGACGCTGCTTCAAATTTTTTGGGTATTGTATCAAAACTAGAAGGCTTATCAGGATCATCTCCTGATTTAAACCACTCAAAAATTGCCATTTTATGTCTAGGGCTTAAGAGTTTAGACTGGAAAACATGCTAGGATTAGCCATAGGAGCATAAACAAAGGTAGTTTCTGGTTTAGGAAAAATGATATCACCAGGATTCTTCATTTTTGATTGAAAAGTAGTAGGAACAACATGGAAAGGAAATTGATCTTGAGGATATGAGAAATAAGTATTAGCTTTAAAAGTAGGATCATGAGTGTTTTTCTTTTTTCAGACTTTCAATAGAAGTAGAGGCAACCCAAACTTGTTCCTTTACTACTTCAAGTGACGTTTTTAAGCTTGTCATCATATCCTGATTCTTATCTGCTACTGAATGTACTTTTCCAATCCATTTGGAATTATCATTAATCCCCTTTCTAAAACATCAATAGTTTTAGCAATATGCAAATCATTTGATCCAAGAGTTTTTATTCGATCTAGTAATTGATCTCTGGTAAAATCTACCTTTTGAAGAATTTTATCAATTATTTCTTGGAGCATTTTATTTTCTCTGGATGCATATTGATGATTTCTTTCTAGATGTTTAATCAAACTATCTAGAGCAAGATTTGTCTAGTTTGTTGCTGCAACCGATTCCATGTATGAAACATGAGACTGGTCAGACTGAAGTGGAAGTAACTTAAAAATCTTATCATCTTGTCTGATAACAAGATTTTTCCAAGGAGGAATTACTGTCTCAGTGCTAAGAATAGTGCCATCTATTAATTCCCATTTGTGTTGTGGCACTTCTGTCTGTAAGGCTGACCCTTGCATCATATTCACTCTAAGGGTTTGGCATATGTGTTCTAACAAAAGCTACCCTTTCATATTGACAGATTGTAAATGTTTTGGAACATTTGATTTTTTGCAACATATTTTCATATTTATCATCGATGTGAGGGATGATAAGAGGTCCAAGAATTTCCACTGGATTTTTCTTAATATTTGTTTTTATATCTTCAAAAGATAGATTCTTGAACTTTTTAACCAAAGCCATTTCTACTTCATTTGTACTTGGATAATAGAATTCATAAAAAGAAATCCATTGGTGATTCTGTTCCATCCAAGATTTCCAATTTTTATTGTTGAATTTGTTTATTGTTGACCTATCTTTATTTGAATAGGTTTTCATTTCTTCACAACATCTATACTCTTGCTGATGAGTATACAGATCCCAGTTAAACATTTTCTTATACCATTCATTTGAGGGATCATAAGGACTTATTCCTTTGTATATCTTAAGAAATTGAATGATTTCTTCATTAGAAGGAATGGTGTATTTTACTAGGAATCTTATTCCTAGGATCCAATATGTAGCTAGGGATTTCTTCTAGATATCCTAAACCTTCTGTAGTAGATTTTCCTACTGATTGAAGCAAAATTTCTTCATGAGATGAAAAAGGAGTACACTTTGTATATTCCCGTGTTTGATTTCCAGAACTTGGAACAAAACGAATCATGTTTATTCTTCTTCTGTCTTTATCATGTTATTCTTTTTCATGGGGTTTTGGAAGACTAGGAGTTTGCTAACAAATGTTAGGAGAACAATGAGGATGATTATATACAGATGGTTGTGGAAATTGTGGAATTTGGAATGCTGATTGCATATTAATTGTTCTAGGAGGAACAATATTTGAATGTTGAGACTGAAGAGTTTGTGCAATCACATTTGATAACATATGCATGAAGTTTGGATTAGAATTAAGATCATATGAAGGACTTGGTGATCCTTCAGGAATATATGCAATAGAGGACATGTGTGGTCTTACTTCATCCAGTAAAACCCTGAGTGTGTGCACATGACAATGAGATGCAGAGTTGATCCAATTTATAACAATATTTGAGTCCCCAAAGATTTGAATCTTATTGCAGTTTTGTTCCAGTGAAAAAATGAGAAGGTGTCTAAGACTATTGAGTTCAACAAAATTTTTGGTGCCTCTCCCTAATCCCATTTTGAGCTTGAAAAAATGTGATTCAGTAATGTGAAGTACAAATCCACCCCCACATCTAGTGTCCTGAGCCAACCCATCAAAATATGCCTAAGGGAAGTTCCTATCAATAAGTCAGTAGTGATGATACAGATGGGATTTGTTGCCAGTTCCTTTGGAATCAAGTAATATAATACAACAATGTGATTGCATGTAGCTATCCATTGGATGGGAACATCCTGGAAAATTGATTGATTCCTGATAAACCAAATGCCCCAACAAACTAGCAGAGGGAGATTCCTGATTTTATATGATGCTACATAATTCCACCAAGAATTCCAAGTAATTGATAGATGAGTCCTATTCCATATGTGCATGATGTTAAGGGAACTATAAATCTCTAGCCACACCTGACTTGTCACTAGATAGTGTAGGAATAGATGATCAATATCTTCAGCTTGTTCTTTGCAAAGACATCATCGAGATGGACCATGAAAGGCACGACTTAGGTTATCATCAGTGGGCACTCTATTTGATAGTATACACTCCATGAATAGACGTGATTTCTTTGGTGCCTTAAGCTTCCATAGCGTCACCACCCCCAAATCGCCTCCATCGGTTCCTATGCAGATTTGAGAGAAGCGTATCCATCCCAGGGAGTGTATCGACCATGTGATGTTATAACCCAAATGATTTCATCCTTCTGAATAGTAATCCTAATATGGGATTCTTCAAGTGCACCAATGAAACAGTTTCAATCCATGCTCCACCTCTTCGGTATCTTGAGGTCCTATGCAGCTAACCATTTCTAAGAGATCCAAGATGTGTTCCTACCATCTGCAATATGTGAGAGTTGTGTAATACCGTCCAGTGCAAGTAACTGTCTGAGCTTAAGTGGTAGGATGTGTGCATCGCCACATCCCAACCAAGCATCAATGCCTAGTCGAACCATCTCACCATTTCCAACTTGCCATATCTATCCTTGCTTAATGACATATATGGAATGTGTGATACCTTTTTAAATCATGGA
This sequence comes from Pinus taeda, assembly GCA_000404065.3. Taxonomy (NCBI): domain Eukaryota; kingdom Viridiplantae; phylum Streptophyta; class Pinopsida; order Pinales; family Pinaceae; genus Pinus; species Pinus taeda. The sequence continues at coordinate 88,440 of APFE031601776.1, read as the reverse complement.
GGATCCAGTAATGCCCCTAATCAGCCTAGGAATCCAATCTATTACTGATAGAGGGTGTATATATTTATAATAAACCACCTATTTCCATAAACTATTGTATGTAACAATCTGCCACCCCATCTTCATTGCAAGTGCATTTGCAAATAAGTTTAGATCCTTAATACCCCATCCTTCCCATTTTTTTGGTTTTCCAATTCTTTCCCATTTAACCCAAGAAAAATTCCTCACAACGTTTTTCCTTATCCATAAGAATCTACAACAAATTTGTTTTATTCTGTTGATGATGCCTTTTAATATTAAGGCAAGTGCCATCTAATATATTGGTATGGCCTCCAAAACAAATTTTATAAGAGTTAGTCTGCCTGCTTTGGAAAGCCATCTCTGCTACCATATGTTGATGTGCCCTTTGATTTTTGAAATAAGCCATGTCCAGTCCATTATGCGATAATCATTTAGCTTGAACATGAAGCCAAGGTACTTGAGTCCTGCCTCCATTTCTTGCATAATGAATTGAAAATGATGAAGTGCATGTCTTTTCTCATTTTGTAAACATGCACCAGCATAATGGTGGATTTTTTGTAGTTGGGCTCCATACCTGTAGCTTTACAAAACATGGTTAGAATATTCATGAATAAAGTACATCATCTATAAATAATAGATGCGATAGATAGGAGACATCTATCATCTTGACACCACCTAATGACCCTTCAACACAAGATTTTGATATAAGTCTACTTAAACCTTCCAATATCAGGAGGAAAAATAGGGGTGAAAAAGGACACCCTTGTCTCAGTCCATGTTCAACATGGAAGAAATTGGATGTAACCCCATTAATGAGTATTCTATATGATGCATATGTGAAACAACACATACTCCATTTAATGAATGAGTGAGGAAAGACAATATGGGTCAGAATAAGTTGAAGGTAAGTCCAACTGGATTTGTCAAATGATTTTGATAGGTAAATCTTGATTATGATAGTCTTAGAATTCTTGTCTTAATATAGTGGATCCCTTATTATGCAGTATCGATGGCTTCATGTATCTGGCGGTGATTGAGAAATGCAAATTATTCCTTGGAAATCATCTTGGATTAAATATGTTTGATACGAATTGCAATAATTTTTGATATAATTTTGCATATGCAATTACATAAGGATATAGGATGATAAATCAAATGATTGAGGGTTATCAGCTTTGGGTATGAGAGAAATAAAAGTTGAATTGAACCCCTCGTGCATCTTCCCCGAAAGTCGGCATTCCTCAATTGCAATTAGGAGATCAACATCGATATGCTCAAAGAAGGTAAGGTAGAATTCCATAGGTCATCCGTCTGGTCTTGAGATTTTATCTCTTTTAAATCACTTCAGAACAACTTCGATCTCCCCAAAAGTAATTATCTCATTTAGTGTCTCTATATCCTCTGCCTCTACAAATCTAGGTAATGTCCCTGCTATGTGGAGTACCTCTGCAAAGGTAGCTTCTCTAGGTGCCCTGAACATTTGGGATAAATGTCTAATATGCATGTTGGTTAGATGATTGAAATTAGTGGCTTCCCTTCCAGTATGGTCTCTTAGAGTCCAAATTGTATAACCTAGTTTCAGCGCCCTGGCACATTATTGAAAGAATTTTGAATTTTCATCCCCAAACTTTAACTCTATGGGTCTGCTCTTCAATCTCCATTTCTCCTCTTGCTATCTTAGGAGGCAAATATTTTCTGTTTCCAACTTTATTAGGTTTTCCTTACTTCCATAGATGAATAACTAGCAATACCAGAGCCCTCCATCTCCAATATGTCATATTCAATGTTCAGAATAATAGCCTCATCCCTTTTATTTTTATCTTTAGCCCAACTTATAGTCTTAAGTTTAATTCAGGCTAAATTTCTGGAAATCACCACAACCAATGTGGAGTTGTTGTCTTGTCCATCATGAATCCAGGATTCCATAACTATTTTGTGAAAGTCTTCTTCTACAAGCCACATCGAGTTAAATTTGAAAGGGGGATTTGGCTCGTACTTGGAATTCATAATTTCCAAATAAATTGGGGAGTGGTCAGATATACCCCTTGATCCCACCCATTATCTAATTCTATCCAGCTTCTCCACCAGAGGTGCTTTAATAATAAAAGGATCCAATCTTCTAGCTAGTGCATCCTCGCCTGTTCTCCTATTCCCCCAAGTCCGTAGAATCTTGGTCGAGTCAATGTTCACGAGGTTATTGTAGTCCAACAGGTGTTCAAATTATTCCCTCAAGGGGTCATTCTATGCCCTATTACCCCATGATTCGGCATGACCCAAGGATAAGCTAAGGTATCCTCCTATGATGATATTTTCATTATTCATAAAAGATGTAGACATCAACTTATCCCAAAAACCCTCCCTATTATGACAGGGTCCATATATATTTATTAGTCTGAGTGGTACATCAATGTCAATGGTTGTTAGGTTAGCCCCCAATAATCCTTCACCACACCAAATATTGTCGATCTTGATAGTATTGTTATTGAAACCCAAGGCGCATCACTAGATCTCCATCTCACGTCCAGAGTATGGAAAATCTAGTTGGGGAGAATTTTCGACAGAATAGTGTTGATAGAGCATCCTTCTCCCAATGTCTCTTGTAGTAGTAATACGCCAATCCTAATCGAGCCTAATAGTCTTTTGAGCACCAATTTCTTGTCTGGGCTGGACAAACCCCTGCAATTGAAAGAAGTGCACTTCATTAGGTAACTCGATCAAGATTTTCTTGTGCTTTAAGAACTCAGTTAATAGAAATATGAATACCAGATGCCACCTCGATGCCCACATTTTGGATGGCTTTAGAAATATTGGATTGTCTGCCCCTCGTAATTTCTGAGCTCTAGTGGGGAGGTCCTCTCCTAGACCGAAAGTGAGGGGTCTTGAGTGGGCCTGAGATCTAAGGTTGTACCTATGAGAGCTATTTCTAGAAGAATACTCCCTATCAGGAAGAATTGAGAGAGAATCCAAGGCAATGGTAGGTGCAGTAACTAGATCAGTGGGGGGATCCGATGCAATAGGACAATTAATGGGACTTAATTTACATGCATCTAAACCCAAACCCGAAGCTACTAAAGATAACATAGAAATGCTAGAATTCATAAAATTATGAGAAGAGGGAGGAGAGGAATTAAGAGTACCTGGTATCATTGCAGGTCCCTTTGAGCATGATTGAGTGACCCGAGCATTAGGAGTCTGAGTGCCTGCATGATGAAGATCCTCCACAACAAGCCTCCAACTCCTCATGGGTTCCGCTACTATGATCCGCTCAGAGGTCGAATCAACATCCGTTTGAGTCTAAGTACCAGTAGTAACAAGTCTTCTTAGGGGCTTGATATACACATTTGTAATCAGCGGACAATCCTTATACAAGTGCCCGACCTCATGACACCTTCTACACTGGAATGGGAGCCCTTTATAATCGAGGATCTGTCATCTTATTATCTCTCGGAATTGTAGCTGATAACTTTCAACTAAACCCTCTCTAGTATCTAGGTGTACAAGAATCCTGAAAATGGATAAAATGTCGGTTTCCATATATGATCTATCATGGTCACGATAGATGCCTAGTTCATCCCCAATGCACTTGAAGGCATCTTCCGACCAAAATTGTTTCGACAATCTATGGAGTCTAACCCATATTGGACCCGCCCCTAATTTCTCTTTATCTGGGCCAAATGATGGTGACCACCTCTTGAGGAGAGCCAAAGTAATCTCCATATGCCAATATTTGGATAGGACCCAATTGGCTTGGTCTGATGGCGCAAAAATAAGTGCAAAGCAACCTCTCATCATGGTAAGAACAACCGAAAACTAGTCCAACAACTGACCCCAGATTTCCATTGTCCATCACTTCAATCGAGTAGGGGTATAATTTCGGCCTCTAAACCTGCTAGCAAGCATAGTGCTCTTAGTGAGGGCTACTTGTGCTATACTGATTCCTTCTCTAAATATCAACAAACACCCTCGCTCATGCACCTTGGTACATTTTTATTTTTTCTTTCCCCCTTACCTCTGAGAGTGGTTTGCCAGATTTTGATCATTCTTCACAGGCTGATACTCATCTGAGTCTGAAGCTCTAGTGTCCTCATTACCTTTTTCCTGATGAGGAATTCCAACAAAATACCCTGATGTGTGCGTCGCGAGAGGAGGTCTCAAGCCTTGGGGGTCAACTCCTGTTAAGCCTTGTACGTTATGCCCTGAGTTGACAAAACCATATGTGTCGGTCCCATAATTGCTCGTTCCCCACTTGCCACGAAAAACGCACCTGTTACATTTGTCTACTGTCCTTGTTGATCGAGTTCCCAACATTGTAGCTCTGATGGCAATGGAATATGAAGAATTGGGTGAACCTGGTCCTCCTGTAGCTGTAGAAATCCTGCATTCACAATTGAGTTGGGGTGAGTAAACCCTAGGGCATTTAAGGAACCCTCCACATCAACCAATACTGAAATATAAGCATCAACTCGTACTTCTGGTTCATTGGGTGGCTTCGGTGAAACCCCAGTTGGTTGCTGATGTGGCTCCTCCACCGATATTTGGGAAACCTCCATTGTATCTGAGGAATAATTAATAAGTTCCTCATCCATCAAAAATGATGTTCTCACTCTCACTGTTTCACTATCCCTATGCTCTGTTGTGCACAACACCCTCCGATGGACACTAGCCCAGTTGTTCCACCGACTACCTCCACTGTTCGATCCCCTTGTTTGTTGACTCGACTATTCCTCATGACCAAGTGAGGTCCCAAAATATCGCAGTTAGATAAACCTGAAGCTTTGTGCCTTGTCTGCATATGGCATTGTCGTTTCCCCTCACCCTTCTTCCACTCCCGGGTTTAGGGAAATCCCCATTTTCGCACTAGGTCTAGTCTAGGGTTCCAATCTTCTCAGTTGTAGCATTTTCATTTGTCTTGTCTATTGCATCAGTTAAAATACTTGTATATTAATGTTTTTATTAATATATTAATGTGTTAATTAATATTTCAATTATAGGGTCAATTATGGTTGACAATAATTAACCATTATTTGACTTTGTTAACCCTAACCATTCACTAAAAGCTTCCATGGTCAGCCATAACTTTACACTATAGGTCACTTATAGATAAACCATGATCTGTGAGGTCAGTATGGTTCACCATGGTAGTGATGTTGACTACTGTTGACTATGATGCCCATGTTGACTATAATTAACTGTGAGAACAATAGTTAACAACACTTAAAATGTGTCAATAAATAGATAATTTATAATTAAAACTTTATAAATGCCTAAATTAGCATATTATTAATGTGTCATTAATGTTAAATTAAACATTAAATTCTTATTAATACTATTTAAATATTTTAGTAATTTTATTAACCTTT